>JAUCBJ010000589.1:0-57781 GCA_032718475.1 Nemertoderma westbladi | reverse complement strand
CTCTAATCAATGTCGCTTCCCTCTCTAGCCGCATTCTCCCCTCCTCTAGCTGTTTATCCATTTCCCTCTGGCCTTGCTTTATCAGGTCGAGACGGCACGCGGCACCTATCTCTCTCGCCAGTCTTTCTTTTACGGAGGATGTAGCAGACTTATCGGTATTGACGGATTCCCTCCGCCTTCCTGTCCTACTAACTTTCCCCCGCCTCCCGGAACTTCCTCCGACCGACGAGGCCGAATCCTTGGGGTTAACCTCGGATTCGCCCCCTTCAGGTCCCCTCCAACCCACTAATTTTACTCCCCGGGCATCGACCAAGTATGGCCCTATGTACACTGACGCTACGCTAGGTTCCATACTCCCACATTCCCATAGTTCAAACAGTTCGCTGGCAACCCCTTTTGCTCTCTCCTCGGCTAGTTCTCTCTGCCCGAAGCGCATTAGATAATATAAATGTCTGTCCGACTTACCTAGTCCTGACTTTAGTTTTACCTCGTCTATCGTTTTCCCCTTCCTGGCCTCCTCTAGTAGTCTCCGGGTCGCGTTGTAGGCCCGTCGAAGTCGATCGGAGACCCCGACGTCCTCGTCGCCGACCTCTCCTCCGTCTCTCCGGGTTCGACGTCGTACCGTCGGCCCCACCGTCGCCGTTCCGGTGGGCCGTCCGTCGCCCTCGGCCTGTGCCTGGCCGGCGACATCGGTATTGACATCTCCGTCGGCTCTCCGGGTCCGGCGTCGTACCGTCGGCCCCACTGTCGCCGTCTCGGTGGGCCGTCCGTCGCCCTCGGCCTGTGGCTGGCCCGCGACATCGGTACCGACGTCCGTGTCTCGTGTCGACTCGTCTCCGTCTCCCTCTGTCTCGCTCTCTCCTCCTCTCGGCTCGACCTCAGGTTCCAGGCGGCCCCCCTCATCCTCAGCTGCCAGATGACCCGTTACCGATGGGTCCGGCGTTGTGGGCCTGTACCGCCTGGTTGCGGCCTCGCGGATCGTTAGTTCTTCGTCCGGGGTCCGCGTCGGTGTCGTCTCACCTGACCGACTCATCTTCTTTACCTCTAGATTGGTGGCTGGTAGTCGCTGTTTATCTAGGGCGGCAGCTGGTTTTAGTTACTGTTACAGTTTAACTAGGGCGGCAGCTCGATTTAGTTACTGTGACGGGATCCAGGAGGGATCCCGGTTTATCCGGTGTTAGTTCACGCGTCCCCGCCGTGTGTGAAGAGTAAATGAAAATGAGTAAATGAGTTCTCGTCCTTCGTTGTATATAATGATCGGTATAAAGATATAGATATAGGTTGTTGTACACGGAAGGCGGGATACGGTAACTAAAGTCCCGGTCCTTCCCTAGCTAAACTATCTAACCTAAACTGGCACTAATATTGCACTGAGATAACTGAACTGATATGATTACTGCCAAGTGGCTATATTGCACGGTTGGCCTTGTTACTCTACCTAATCGATGCCTTTCCCCCCTCTGATTGGTTGATACCCTTGTTGGCGCCCTTTGGAGTGTTCCCGTTCACTCCACCTGTTCTCTCTGGGTTAGGGGTTTGGCCCCTGACCCTCATTGTGTGCTTCTCCTTCCCATTCTTATTGGGGTGGCACGAGTTGGTTGATTACCCAATCTCATGGCCCCCAATATTGCTTATCGGCTTAACTTTATGGGGTGTTAGCAGGATTGAATAAGCTAACAATAGGTATCAAATTTAATTGCAGTTCTTGTGACAAACAATTTATGGACAAAGGAAGTCTAAAGAAACATATGGAATCATTTCATATAGGTATCAAATTTAATTGAAGTTCTTGTGACAAACAATTTATGGACAAAGGAAGTCTAAAGAAACATATGGAATCATTTCATAAAGGAATCAAATTTAATTGCAGTTCTTGTGACAAACAATTTATGGACAAAGGAAGTCTAAAGAAACATATGGAATCATTTCATAAAGGTATCAAATTTAATTGCAGTTCTTGTGACAAACAATTTATGGACAAAGGAAGTCTAAAGAAACATATGGAATAATTTCATAAAGGTATCAAATTTAATTGCAGTTCTTGTGACAAACAATTTATGGACAAAGGAAGTCTAAAGAAACATATGGAATAATTTCATAAAGGTATCAAATTTAATTGCAGTTCTTGTGACAAACAATTTATGGACAAAGGAAGTCTAAAGAAACATATGGAATCATTTTATAAAGGTATTAAATTTAATTGCAGTTCTTGTGACAAACAATTTGTGGACAAAGGAAGTCTAAGGAAACATATGGATTCATTTCATAAATGTATCAAATTTAATTGCAGTTCTTGTGACAAACAATTTATGGACAAAGGAAGTCTAAAGAAACATATGGAATCATTTTATAAAGGTATTAAATTTAATTGCAGTTCTTGTGACAAACAATTTGTGGACAAAGGAAGTCTAAGGAAACATATGGATTCATTTCATAAATGTATCAAATTTAATTGCAGTTCTTGTGACAAACAATTTATGGACAAAGGAAGTCTAAAGAAACATATGGAATCATTTCATAAAGGAATCAAATTTAATTGCAGTTCTTGTGACAAACAATTTATGGACAAAGGAAGTCTAAAGAAACATATGGAATCATTTCATAAAGGTATCAAATTTAATTGCAGTTCTTGTGACAAACAATTTATGGACAAAGGAAGTCTAAAGAAACATATGGAATCATTTCATAAATGTATCAAATTTAATTGCAGTTCTTGTGACAAACAATTTATGGACAAAGGAAGTCTAAAGAAACATATGGAAACATTTCATAAAGGTATCAAATTTGATTGCAGTTCTTGTGACAAACAATTTGTGGACAAAGGAAGTCTAAAGAAACATATGGAATCATTTCATAAAGGTATCAAATTTAATTGCAGTTCTTGTGACAAACAATTTATGGACAAAGGAAGTCTAAAGAAACATATGGAATCATTTCATAATGGTATCAAATTTAATTGCAGTTCTTGTGACAAACAATTTGTGGACAAAGGAAGTCTAAAGAAACATATGGAATCATTTCATAAAGGTATCAAATTTAATTGCAGTTCTTGTGACAAACAATTTATGGACAAAGGAAGTCTAAAGAAACATATGGAATAATTTCATAAAGGTATCAAATTTAATTGCAGTTCTTGTGACAAACAATTTATGGACAAAGGAAGTCTAAAGAAACATATGGAATAATTTCATAAAGGTATCAAATTTAATTGCAGTTCTTGTGACAAACAATTTATGGACTAAGGAAGTCTAAAGAAACATATGGAATCATTTCATAATGGTATCAAATTTAATTGCAGTTCTTGTGACCAACAATTTGTGAACAAAGGAAGTCTAAAGAAACATATGGAATAATTTCATAAAGGTATCAAATTTAATTGCAGTTCTTGTGACAAACAATTTATGGACAAAGGAAGTCTAAAGAAACATATGGAATCATTTCATAATGGTATCAAATTTAATTGCAGTTCTTGTGACAAACAATTTGTGGACAAAGGAAGTCTAAAGAAACATATGGAATCATTTCATAAAGGTATCAAATTTAATTGCAGTTCTTGTGACAAACAATTTATGGACAAAGGAAGTCTAAAGAAACATATGGAATAATTTCATAAAGGTATCAAATTTAATTGCAGTTCTTGTGACAAACAATTTATGGACAAAGGAAGTCTAAAGAAACATATGGAATAATTTCATAAAGGTATCAAATTTAATTGCAGTTCTTGTGACAAACAATTTATGGACTAAGGAAGTCTAAAGAAACATATGGAATCATTTCATAATGGTATCAAATTTAATTGCAGTTCTTGTGACCAACAATTTGTGAACAAAGGAAGTCTAAAGAAACATATGGAATAATTTCATAAAGGTATCAAATTTAATTGCAGTTCTTGTGACAAACAATTTATGGACTAAGGAAGTCTAAAGAAACATATGGAATCATTTCATAATGGTATCAAATTTAATTGCAGTTCTTGTGACCAACAATTTGTGAACAAAGGAAGTCTAAAAAAACATATGGAATAATTTCATAAAGGTATCAAATTTAATTGCAGTTCTTGTGACAAACAATTTATGGACAAAGGAAGTCTAAAGAAACATATGGAATCATTTTATAAAGGTATTAAATTTAATTGCAGTTCTTGTGACAAACAATTTGTGGACAAAGGAAGTCTAAGGAAACATATGGATTCATTTCATAAATGTATCAAATTTAATTGCAGTTCTTGTGACAAACAATTTATGGACAAAGTAAGTCTAAAGAAACATATGGAATCATTTCATAAATGTATCAAATTTAATTGCAGTTCTTGTGACAAACAATTTATGGACAAAGGAAGTCTAAAGAAACATATGGAATCATTTCATAAAGGTATCAAATTTAATTGCAGTTCTTGTGACAAACAATTTATGGACAAAGGAAGTCTAAAGAAACATATGGAATCATTTCATAAATGTATCAAATTTAATTGCAGTTCTTGTGACAAACAATTTATGGACAAAGGAAGTCTAAAGAAACATATGGAATCATTTCATAAATGTATCAAATTTAATTGCAGTTCTTGTGACAAACAATTTATGGACAAAGGAAGTCTAAAGAAACATATGGAATCATTTCATAAATGTATCAAATTTAATTGCAGTTCTTGTGACAAACAATTTATGGACAAAGGAAGTCTAAAGAAACATATGGAAACATTTCATAAAGGTATCAAATTTGATTGCAGTTCTTGTGACAAACAATTTGTGGACAAAGGAAGTCTAAAGAAACATATGGAATCATTTCAAAAATGTATCAAATTTAATTGCAGTTCTTGTGACAAACAATTTGTGGACAAAGGAAGTCTAAAGAAACATATGGAATCATTTCATAAATGTATCAAATTTAATTGCAGTTCTTGTGACAAACAATTTATGGACAAAGGAAGTCTAAAGAAACATATGGAATCATTTCATAAAGGTATCAAATTTAATTGCAGTTCTTGTGACAAACAATTTATGGACAAAGGAAGTCTAAAGAAACATATGGAATCATTTCATAAAGGTATCAAATTTAATTGCAGTTCTTGTGACAAACAATTTGTGGACAAAGGAAGTCTAACGAAACATATGGAATCATTTCATAAATGTATCAAATTTAATTGCAGTTCTTGTGACAAACAATTTATGGACAAAGGAAGTCTAAAGAAACATATGGAAACATTTCATAAAGGTATCAAATTTGATTGCAGTTCTTGTGACAAACAATTTGTGGACAAAGGAAGTCTAAAGAAACATATGGAATCATTTCATAAATGTATCAAATTTAATTGCAGTTCTTGTGACAAACAATTTGTGAACAAAGGAAGTCTAAAAAAACATTTGGAATAATATCACAAAGGTATCAAATTTAATTGCAGTTCTTGTGACAAACAATTTATGGACAAAGGAAGTCTAAAGAAACATATGGAATCATTTCATAAAGGTATCAAATTTAATTGCAGTTCTTGTGACAAACAATTTATGGACAAAGGAAGTCTAAAGAAACATATGGAATCATTTCATAAAGGTATCAAATTTAATTGCAGTTCTTGTGACAAACAATTTATGGACAAAGGAAGTCTAAAAAAACATTTGGAATAATATCACAAAGGTATCAAATTTAATTGCAGTTCTTGTGACAAACAATTTATGGACAAAGGAAGTCTAAAGAAACATATGGAATCATTTCATAAAGGTATCAAATTTAATTGCAGTTCTTGTGACAAACAATTTGTGGACAAAGGAAGTCTAACGAAACATATGGAATCATTTCATAAATGTATCAAATTTAATTGCAGTTCTTGTGACAAACAATTTATGGACAAAGGAAGTCTAAAGAAACATATGGAAACATTTCATAAAGGTATCAAATTTGATTGCAGTTCTTGTGACAAACAATTTGTGGACAAAGGAAGTCTAAAGAAACATATGGAATCATTTCATAAATGTATCAAATTTAATTGCAGTTCTTGTGACAAACAATTTGTGAACAAAGGAAGTCTAAAAAAACATTTGGAATAATATCACAAAGGTATCAAATTTAATTGCAGTTCTTGTGACAAACAATTTATGGACAAAGGAAGTCTAAAGAAACATATGGAATCATTTCATAAAGGTATCAAATTTAATTGCAGTTCTTGTGACAAACAATTTATGGACAAAGGAAGTCTAAAGAAACATATGGAATCATTTCATAAAGGTATCAAATTTAATTGCAGTTCTTGTGACAAACAATTTGTGGACAAAGGAAGTCTAACGAAACATATGGAATCATTTCATAAAGGTATCAAATTTAATTGCAGTTCTTGTGACAAACAATTTAACGACAAAGGAAGTCTAAAGAAACATATGGAATCATTTCATAATGGTATCAAATTTAATTGCAGTTCTTGTGACAAACAATTTGTGAACAAAGGAAGTCTAAAAAAACATTTGGAATAATATCACAAAGGTATCAAATTTAATTGCAGTTCTTGTGACAAACAATTTATGGACAAAGGAAGTCTAAAGAAACATATGGAATCATTTCATAAAGGTATCAAATTTAATTGCAGTTCTTGTGACAAACAATTTGTGGACAAAGGAAGTCTAACGAAACATATGGAATCATTTCAAAAATGTATCAAATTTAATTGCAGTTCTTGTGACAAACAATTTATGGACAAAGGAAGTCTAAAGAAACATATGGAATCATTTCATAAAGGAATCAAATTTAATTGCAGTTCTTGTGACAAACAATTTATGGACAAAGGAAGTCTAAAGAAACATATGGAATCATTTCATAAAGGTATCAAATTTAATTGCAGTTCTTGTGACAAACAATTTATGGACAAAGGAAGTCTAAAGAAACATATGGAATCATTTCATAAATGTATCAAATTTAATTGCAGTTCTTGTGACAAACAATTTATGGACAAAGGAAGTCTAAAGAAACATATGGAAACATTTCATAAAGGTATCAAATTTAATTGCAGTTCTTGTGACAAACAATTTGTGGACAAAGGAAGTCTAAAGAAACATATGGAATCATTTCATAAATGTATCAAATTTAATTGCAGTTCTTGTGACAAACAATTTATGGACAAAGGAAGTCTAAAGAAACATATGGAATCATTTCATAAAGGAATCAAATTTAATTGCAGTTCTTGTGACAAACAATTTATCGACAAAGGAAGTCTAAAGAAACATATGGAATCATTTCATAAAGGTATCAAATTTAATTGCAGTTCCTGTGACAAACAATTTATGGACAAAGGAAGTCTAAAGAAACATATGGAATCATTTCATAAAGGTATCAAATTTAATTGCAGTTCCTATGACAAACAATTTATGGAGAAAGGAAGTCTAAAGAAACATATGGAATCATTTCATAAAGGTATCAAATTTAATTGCAGTTCTTGTGACAAACAATTTATGGACAAAGGAAGTCTAAAGAAACATATGGAATCATTTCATAAAGGTATCAAATTTAATTGCAGTTCTTGTGACAAACAATTTATGGACAAAGGAAGTCTAAAGAAACATATGGAATCATTTCCTAAAGGTATCAAATTTAATTGCAGTTCTTGTGACAAACAATTTGTGGACAAAGGAAGTCTAAAGAAACATATGGAATCATTTCATAAAGGTATCAAATTTAATTGCAGTTCTTGTGACAAACAATTTATGGACAAAGGAAGTCTAAAGAAACATATGGAATCATTTCATAAAGGAATCAAATTTAATTGCAGTTCTTGTGACAAACAATTTATGGACAAAGGAAGTCTAAAGAAACATATGGAATCATTTCATAAAGGAATCAAATTTAATTGCAGTTCTTGTGACAAACAATTTATGGACTAAGGAAGTCTAAAGAAACATATGGAATCATTTCATAATGGTATCAAATTTAATTGCAGTTCTTGTGACCAACAATTTGTGAACAAAGGAAGTCTAAAAAAACATATGGAATAATTTCATAAAGGTATCAAATTTAATTGCAGTTCTTGTGACAAACAATTTATGGACAAAGGAAGTCTAAAGAAACATATGGAATCATTTTATAAAGGTATTAAATTTAATTGCAGTTCTTGTGACAAACAATTTGTGGACAAAGGAAGTCTAAGGAAACATATGGATTCATTTCATAAATGTATCAAATTTAATTGCAGTTCTTGTGACAAACAATTTATGGACAAAGTAAGTCTAAAGAAACATATGGAATCATTTCATAAAGGAATCAAATTTAATTGCAGTTCTTGTGACAAACAATTTATGGACAAAGGAAGTCTAAAGAAACATATGGAATCATTTCATAAAGGTATCAAATTTAATTGCAGTTCTTGTGACAAACAATTTATGGACAAAGGAAGTCTAAAGAAACATATGGAATCATTTCATAAATGTATCAAATTTAATTGCAGTTCTTGTGACAAACAATTTATGGACAAAGGAAGTCTAAAGAAACATATGGAAACATTTCATAAAGGTATCAAATTTGATTGCAGTTCTTGTGACAAACAATTTGTGGACAAAGGAAGTCTAAAGAAACATATGGAATCATTTCAAAAATGTATCAAATTTAATTGCAGTTCTTGTGACAAACAATTTGTGGACAAAGGAAGTCTAAAGAAACATATGGAATCATTTCATAAATGTATCAAATTTAATTGCAGTTCTTGTGACAAACAATTTATGGACAAAGGAAGTCTAAAGAAACATATGGAATCATTTCATAAAGGTATCAAATTTAATTGCAGTTCTTGTGACAAACAATTTATGGACAAAGGAAGTCTAAAGAAACATATGGAATCATTTCATAAATGTATCAAATTTAATTGCAGTTCTTGTGACAAACAATTTATGGACAAAGGAAGTCTAAAGAAACATATGGAAACATTTCATAAAGGTATCAAATTTGATTGCAGTTCTTGTGACAAACAATTTGTGGACAAAGGAAGTCTAAAAAAACATTTGGAATAATATCACAAAGGTATCAAATTTAATTGCAGTTCTTGTGACAAACAATTTATGGACAAAGGAAGTCTAAAGAAACATATGGAATCATTTCATAAAGGTATCAAATTTAATTGCAGTTCTTGTGACAAACAATTTGTGGACAAAGGAAGTCTAACGAAACATATGGAATCATTTCATAAATGTATCAAATTTAATTGCAGTTCTTGTGACAAACAATTTATGGACAAAGGAAGTCTAAAGAAACATATGGAAACATTTCATAAAGGTATCAAATTTGATTGCAGTTCTTGTGACAAACAATTTGTGGACAAAGGAAGTCTAAAGAAACATATGGAATCATTTCATAAATGTATCAAATTTAATTGCAGTTCTTGTGACAAACAATTTGTGAACAAAGGAAGTCTAAAAAAACATTTGGAATAATATCACAAAGGTATCAAATTTAATTGCAGTTCTTGTGACAAACAATTTATGGACAAAGGAAGTCTAAAGAAACATATGGAATCATTTCATAAAGGTATCAAATTTAATTGCAGTTCTTGTGACAAACAATTTATGGACAAAGGAAGTCTAAAGAAACATATGGAATCATTTCATAAAGGTATCAAATTTAATTGCAGTTCTTGTGACAAACAATTTATGGACAAAGGAAGTCTAAAGAAACATATGGAATCATTTTATAAAGGTATTAAATTTAATTGCAGTTCTTGTGACAAACAATTTGTGGACAAAGGAAGTCTAAGGAAACATATGGATTCATTTCATAAATGTATCAAATTTAATTGCAGTTCTTGTGACAAACAATTTATGGACAAAGTAAGTCTAAAGAAACATATGGAATCATTTCATAAAGGAATCAAATTTAATTGCAGTTCTTGTGACAAACAATTTATGGACAAAGGAAGTCTAAAGAAACATATGGAATCATTTCATAAAGGTATCAAATTTAATTGCAGTTCTTGTGACAAACAATTTATGGACAAAGGAAGTCTAAAGAAACATATGGAATCATTTCATAAATGTATCAAATTTAATTGCAGTTCTTGTGACAAACAATTTATGGACAAAGGAAGTCTAAAGAAACATATGGAAACATTTCATAAAGGTATCAAATTTGATTGCAGTTCTTGTGACAAACAATTTGTGGACAAAGGAAGTCTAAAGAAACATATGGAATCATTTCAAAAATGTATCAAATTTAATTGCAGTTCTTGTGACAAACAATTTGTGGACAAAGGAAGTCTAAAGAAACATATGGAATCATTTCATAAATGTATCAAATTTAATTGCAGTTCTTGTGACAAACAATTTATGGACAAAGGAAGTCTAAAGAAACATATGGAATCATTTCATAAAGGTATCAAATTTAATTGCAGTTCTTGTGACAAACAATTTATGGACAAAGGAAGTCTAAAGAAACATATGGAATCATTTCATAAATGTATCAAATTTAATTGCAGTTCTTGTGACAAACAATTTATGGACAAAGGAAGTCTAAAGAAACATATGGAAACATTTCATAAAGGTATCAAATTTGATTGCAGTTCTTGTGACAAACAATTTGTGGACAAAGGAAGTCTAAAAAAACATTTGGAATAATATCACAAAGGTATCAAATTTAATTGCAGTTCTTGTGACAAACAATTTATGGACAAAGGAAGTCTAAAGAAACATATGGAATCATTTCATAAAGGTATCAAATTTAATTGCAGTTCTTGTGACAAACAATTTGTGGACAAAGGAAGTCTAACGAAACATATGGAATCATTTCATAAATGTATCAAATTTAATTGCAGTTCTTGTGACAAACAATTTATGGACAAAGGAAGTCTAAAGAAACATATGGAAACATTTCATAAAGGTATCAAATTTGATTGCAGTTCTTGTGACAAACAATTTGTGGACAAAGGAAGTCTAAAGAAACATATGGAATCATTTCATAAATGTATCAAATTTAATTGCAGTTCTTGTGACAAACAATTTGTGAACAAAGGAAGTCTAAAAAAACATTTGGAATAATATCACAAAGGTATCAAATTTAATTGCAGTTCTTGTGACAAACAATTTATGGACAAAGGAAGTCTAAAGAAACATATGGAATCATTTCATAAAGGTATCAAATTTAATTGCAGTTCTTGTGACAAACAATTTATGGACAAAGGAAGTCTAAAGAAACATATGGAATCATTTCATAAAGGTATCAAATTTAATTGCAGTTCTTGTGACAAACAATTTGTGGACAAAGGAAGTCTAACGAAACATATGGAATCATTTCATAAAGGTATCAAATTTAATTGCAGTTCTTGTGACAAACAATTTAACGACAAAGGAAGTCTAAAGAAACATATGGAATCATTTCATAATGGTATCAAATTTAATTGCAGTTCTTGTGACAAACAATTTGTGAACAAAGGAAGTCTAAAAAAACATTTGGAATAATATCACAAAGGTATCAAATTTAATTGCAGTTCTTGTGACAAACAATTTATGGACAAAGGAAGTCTAAAGAAACATATGGAATCATTTCATAAAGGTATCAAATTTAATTGCAGTTCTTGTGACAAACAATTTGTGGACAAAGGAAGTCTAACGAAACATATGGAATCATTTCAAAAATGTATCAAATTTAATTGCAGTTCTTGTGACAAACAATTTATGGACAAAGGAAGTCTAAAGAAACATATGGAATCATTTCATAAAGGAATCAAATTTAATTGCAGTTCTTGTGACAAACAATTTATGGACAAAGGAAGTCTAAAGAAACATATGGAATCATTTCATAAAGGTATCAAATTTAATTGCAGTTCTTGTGACAAACAATTTATGGACAAAGGAAGTCTAAAGAAACATATGGAATCATTTCATAAATGTATCAAATTTAATTGCAGTTCTTGTGACAAACAATTTATGGACAAAGGAAGTCTAAAGAAACATATGGAAACATTTCATAAAGGTATCAAATTTAATTGCAGTTCTTGTGACAAACAATTTGTGGACAAAGGAAGTCTAAAGAAACATATGGAATCATTTCATAAATGTATCAAATTTAATTGCAGTTCTTGTGACAAACAATTTATGGACAAAGGAAGTCTAAAGAAACATATGGAATCATTTCATAAAGGAATCAAATTTAATTGCAGTTCTTGTGACAAACAATTTATCGACAAAGGAAGTCTAAAGAAACATATGGAATCATTTCATAAAGGTATCAAATTTAATTGCAGTTCCTGTGACAAACAATTTATGGACAAAGGAAGTCTAAAGAAACATATGGAATCATTTCATAAAGGTATCAAATTTAATTGCAGTTCCTATGACAAACAATTTATGGAGAAAGGAAGTCTAAAGAAACATATGGAATCATTTCATAAAGGTATCAAATTTAATTGCAGTTCTTGTGACAAACAATTTATGGACAAAGGAAGTCTAAAGAAACATATGGAATCATTTCATAAAGGTATCAAATTTAATTGCAGTTCTTGTGACAAACAATTTATGGACAAAGGAAGTCTAAAGAAACATATGGAATCATTTCCTAAAGGTATCAAATTTAATTGCAGTTCTTGTGACAAACAATTTGTGGACAAAGGAAGTCTAAAGAAACATATGGAATCATTTCATAAAGGTATCAAATTTAATTGCAGTTCTTGTGACAAACAATTTATGGACAAAGGAAGTCTAAAGAAACATATGGAATCATTTCATAAAGGAATCAAATTTAATTGCAGTTCTTGTGACAAACAATTTATGGACAAAGGAAGTCTAAAGAAACATATGGAATCATTTCATAAAGGAATCAAATTTAATTGCAGTTCTTGTGAAAAACAATTTATCGACAAAGGAAGTCTAAAGAAACATATGGAATCATTTCATAAAAGTATCAAATTTAATTGCAGTTCTTGTGACAAACAATTTATGGACAAAGGAAGTCTAAAGAAACATATGGAATCATTTCATAAATGTATCAAATTTAATTGCAGTTCTTGTGACAAACAATTTATGGACAAAGGAAGTCTAAAGAAACATATGGAATCATTTCATAAATGTATCAAATTTAATTGCAGTTCTTGTGACAAACAATTTATGGACAAAGGAAGTCTAAAGAAACATATGGAATCATTTCATAAAGGTATCAAATTTAATTGCAATTCTTGTGACAAACAATTTATGGACAAAGGAAGTCTAAAGAAACATATGGAATCATTTCATAAAGGAATCAAATTCAATTGCAGTTCTTGTGAAAAACAATTTATCGACAAAGGAAGTCTAAAGAAACATATGGAATCATTTCATAAAGGTATCAAATTTAATTGCAGTTCTTGTGACAAACAATTTATGGACAAAGGAAGTCTAAAGAAACATATGGAATCATTTCATAAAGGTATCAAATTTAATTGCAGTTCTTGTGACAAACAATTTGTGGACAAAGGAAGTCTAACGAAACATATGGAATCATTTCAAAAATGTATCAAATTTAATTGCAGTTCTTGTGACAAACAATTTATGGACAAAGGAAGTCTAAAGAAACATATGGAATCATTTCATAAAGGAATCAAATTTAATTGCAGTTCTTGTGACAAACAATTTATGGACAAAGGAAGTCTAAAGAAACATATGGAATCATTTCATAAAGGTATCAAATTTAATTGCAGTTCTTGTGACAAACAATTTATGGACAAAGGAAGTCTAAAGAAACATATGGAATCATTTCATAAATGTATCAAATTTAATTGCAGTTCTTGTGACAAACAATTTATGGACAAAGGAAGTCTAAAGAAACATATGGAAACATTTCATAAAGGTATCAAATTTAATTGCAGTTCTTGTGACAAACAATTTGTGGACAAAGGAAGTCTAAAGAAACATATGGAATCATTTCATAAATGTATCAAATTTAATTGCAGTTCTTGTGACAAACAATTTATGGACAAAGGAAGTCTAAAGAAACATATGGAATCATTTCATAAAGGAATCAAATTTAATTGCAGTTCTTGTGACAAACAATTTATCGACAAAGGAAGTCTAAAGAAACATATGGAATCATTTCATAAAGGTATCAAATTTAATTGCAGTTCCTGTGACAAACAATTTATGGACAAAGGAAGTCTAAAGAAACATATGGAATCATTTCATAAAGGTATCAAATTTAATTGCAGTTCCTATGACAAACAATTTATGGAGAAAGGAAGTCTAAAGAAACATATGGAATCATTTCATAAAGGTATCAAATTTAATTGCAGTTCTTGTGACAAACAATTTATGGACAAAGGAAGTCTAAAGAAACATATGGAATCATTTCATAAAGGTATCAAATTTAATTGCAGTTCTTGTGACAAACAATTTATGGACAAAGGAAGTCTAAAGAAACATATGGAATCATTTCCTAAAGGTATCAAATTTAATTGCAGTTCTTGTGACAAACAATTTGTGGACAAAGGAAGTCTAAAGAAACATATGGAATCATTTCATAAAGGTATCAAATTTAATTGCAGTTCTTGTGACAAACAATTTATGGACAAAGGAAGTCTAAAGAAACATATGGAATCATTTCATAAAGGAATCAAATTTAATTGCAGTTCTTGTGACAAACAATTTATGGACAAAGGAAGTCTAAAGAAACATATGGAATCATTTCATAAAGGAATCAAATTTAATTGCAGTTCTTGTGAAAAACAATTTATCGACAAAGGAAGTCTAAAGAAACATATGGAATCATTTCATAAAAGTATCAAATTTAATTGCAGTTCTTGTGACAAACAATTTATGGACAAAGGAAGTCTAAAGAAACATATGGAATCATTTCATAAATGTATCAAATTTAATTGCAGTTCTTGTGACAAACAATTTATGGACAAAGGAAGTCTAAAGAAACATATGGAATCATTTCATAAAGGTATCAAATTTAATTGCAATTCTTGTGACAAACAATTTATGGACAAAGGAAGTCTAAAGAAACATATGGAATCATTTCATAAAGGAATCAAATTCAATTGCAGTTCTTGTGAAAAACAATTTATCGACAAAGGAAGTCTAAAGAAACATATGGAATCATTTCATAAAGGTATCAAATTTAATTGCAGTTCTTGTGACAAACAATTTATGGACAAAGGAAGTCTAAAGAAACATATGGAATCATTTCATAAAGGTATCAAATTTAATTGCAGTTCTTGTGACAAACAATTTATGGACAAAGGAAGTCTAAAGAAACATATGGAATCATTTCATAAAGGAATCAAATTTAATTGCAGTTCTTGTGAAAAACAATTTATCGACAAAGGAAGTCTAAAGAAACATATGGAATCATTTCATAAAGGTATCAAATTTAATTGCAGTTCTTGTGACAAACAATTTATGGACAAAGGAAGTCTAAAGAAACATATGGAATCATTTCATATAGGTATCAAATTTAATTGCAGTTCTTGTGACAAACAATTTATGGACAAAGGAAGTCTAAAGAAACATATGGAATCATTTCATATAGGTATCAAATTTAATTGAAGTTCTTGTGACAAACAATTTATGGACAAAGGAAGTCTAAAGAAACATATGGAATCATTTCATAAAGGTATCAAATTTAATTGCAGTTCTTGTGACAAACAATTTATGGACAAAGGAAGTCCAAAGAAACATATGGAATCATTTCATAAAGGTATCAAATTTAAATGCAGTTCTTGTGACAAACAATTTATGGACAAAGGAAGTCTAAAGAAACATATGGAATCATTTCATAAAGGTATCAAATTTAATTGCAGTTCTTGTGACAAACAATTTATGGACAAAGGAAGTCTAAAGAAACATATGGAATCATTTCATAAATGTATCAAATTTAATTGCAGTTCTTGTGACAAACAATTTATGGACAAAGGAAGTCTAAAGAAACATATGGAAACATTTCATAAAGGTATCAAATTTAATTGCAGTTCTTGTGACAAACAATTTGTGGACAAAGGAAGTCTAAAGAAACATATGGAATCATTTCATAAATGTATCAAATTTAATTGCAGTTCTTGTGACAAACAATTTATGGACAAAGGAAGTCTAAAGAAACATATGGAATCATTTCATAAAGGAATCAAATTTAATTGCAGTTCTTGTGACAAACAATTTATCGACAAAGGAAGTCTAAAGAAACATATGGAATCATTTCATAAAGGTATCAAATTTAATTGCAGCTCCTGTGACAAACAATTTATGGACAAAGGAAGTCTAAAGAAACATATGGAATCATTTCATAAAGGTATCAAATTTAATTGCAGTTCCTATGACAAACAATTTATGGAGAAAGGAAGTCTAAAGAAACATATGGAATCATTTCATAAAGGTATCAAATTTAATTGCAGTTCTTGTGACAAACAATTTATGGACAAAGGAAGTCTAAAGAAACATATGGAATCATTTCATAAAGGTATCAAATTTAATTGCAGTTCTTGTGACAAACAATTTGTGGACTAAGGAAGTCTAAAGAAACATATGGAATAATTTCATAAAGGTATCAAATTTAATTGCAGTTCCTGTGACAAACAATTTATGGACAAAGGAAGTCTAAAGAAACATATGGAATCATTTCATAAAGGTATCAAATTTAATTGCAGTTCCTATGACAAACAATTTATGGAGAAAGGAAGTCTAAAGAAACATATGGAATCATTTCATAAAGGTATCAAATTTAATTGCAGTTCTTGTGACAAACAATTTATGGACAAAGGAAGTCTAAAGAAACATATGGAATCATTTCATAAATGTATCAAATTTAATTGCAGTTCTTGTGACAAACAATTTATGGACAAAGGAAGTCTAAAGAAACATATGGAATCATTTCATAAAGGTATCAAATTTAATTGCAGTTCCTGTGACAAACAATTTATGGACAAAGGAAGTCTAAAGAAACATATGGAATCATTTCATAAAGGTATCAAATTCAATTGCAGTTCTTGTGAAAAACAATTTATCGACAAAGGAAGTCTAAAGAAACATATGGAATCATTTCATAAAGGTATCAAATTTAATTGCAGTTCTTGTGACAAACAATTTATGGACAAAGGAAGTCTAAAGAAACATATGGAATCATTTCATAAAGGTATCAAATTTAATTGCAGTTCTTGTGACAAACAATTTATGGACAAAGGAAGTCTAAAGAAACATATGGAATCATTTCATATAGGTATCAAATTTAATTGCAGTTCTTGTGACAAACAATTTATGGACAAAGGAAGTCTAAAGAAACATATGGAATCATTTCATAAAGGAATCAAATTTAATTGCAGTTCTTGTGAAAAACAATTTATCGACAAAGGAAGTCTAAAGAAACATATGGAATCATTTCATAAAGGTATCAAATTTAATTGCAGTTCTTGTGACAAACAATTTATGGACAAAGGAAGTCTAAAGAAACATATGGAATCATTTCATAAAGGTATCAAATTTAATTGCAGTTCTTGTGACAAACAATTTATGGACAAAGGAAGTCTAAAGAAACATATGGAATCATTTCATATAGGTATCAAATTTAATTGCAGTTCTTGTGACAAACAATTTATGGACAAAGGAAGTCTAAAGAAACATATGGAATCATTTCATATAGGTATCAAATTTAATTGAAGTTCTTGTGACAAACAATTTATGGACAAAGGAAGTCTAAAGAAACATATGGAATCATTTCATAAAGGTATCAAATTTAATTGCAGTTCTTGTGACAAACAATTTATGGACAAAGGAAGTCCAAAGAAACATATGGAATCATTTCATAAAGGTATCAAATTTAATTGCAGTTCCTGTGACAAACAATTTATGGACAAAGGAAGTCTAAAGAAACATATGGAATCATTTCATAAAGGTATCAAATTTAATTGCAGTTCCTATGACAAACAATTTATGGAGAAAGGAAGTCTAAAGAAACATATGGAATCATTTCATAAAGGTATCAAATTTAATTGCAGTTCTTGTGACAAACAATTTATGGACAAAGGAAGTCTAAAGAAACATATGGAATCATTTCATAAAGGTATCAAATTTAATTGCAGTTCTTGTGACAAACAATTTATGGACAAAGGAAGTCTAAAGAAACATATGGAATCATTTCATAAAGGAATCAAATTTAATTGCAGTTCTTGTGACAAACAATTTATGGACAAAGGAAGTCTAAAGAAACATATGGAATCATTTCATAAAGGAATCAAATTTAATTGCAGTTCTTGTGACAAACAATTTATGGACAAAGGAAGTCTAAAGAAACATATGGAATCATTTCATAAAGGTATCAAATTTAATTGCAGTTCCTATGACAAACAATTTATGGAGAAAGGAAGTCTAAAGAAACATATGGAATCATTTCATAAAGGTATCAAATTTAATTGCAGTTCTTGTGACAAACAATTTATGGACAAAGGAAGTCTAAAGAAACATATGGAATCATTTCATATAGGTATCAAATTTAATTGCAGTTCTTGTGACAAACAATTTATGGACAAAGGAAGTCTAAAGAAACATATGGAATCATTTCATATAGGTATCAAATTTAATTGCAGTTCTTGTGACAAACAATTTATGGACAAAGGAAGTCTAAAGAAACATATGGAATCATTTCATAAAGGAATCAAATTTAATTGCAGTTCTTGTGAAAAACAATTTATCGACAAAGGAAGTCTAAAGAAACATATGGAATCATTTCATAAAGGTATCAAATTTAATTGCAGTTCTTGTGACAAACAATTTATGGACAAAGGAAGTCTAAAGAAACATATGGAATCATTTCATAAAGGTATCAAATTTAATTGCAGTTCTTGTGACAAACAATTTATGGACAAAGGAAGTCTAAAGAAACATATGGAATCATTTCATATAGGTATCAAATTTAATTGCAGTTCTTGTGACAAACAATTTATGGACAAAGGAAGTCTAAAGAAACATATGGAATCATTTCATATAGGTATCAAATTTAATTGAAGTTCTTGTGACAAACAATTTATGGACAAAGGAAGTCTAAAGAAACATATGGAATCATTTCATAAAGGTATCAAATTTAATTGCAGTTCTTGTGACAAACAATTTATGGACAAAGGAAGTCCAAAGAAACATATGGAATCATTTCATAAAGGTATCAAATTTAATTGCAGTTCCTGTGACAAACAATTTATGGACAAAGGAAGTCTAAAGAAACATATGGAATCATTTCATAAAGGTATCAAATTTAATTGCAGTTCCTATGACAAACAATTTATGGAGAAAGGAAGTCTAAAGAAACATATGGAATCATTTCATAAAGGTATCAAATTTAATTGCAGTTCTTGTGACAAACAATTTATGGACAAAGGAAGTCTAAAGAAACATATGGAATCATTTCATAAAGGTATCAAATTTAATTGCAGTTCTTGTGACAAACAATTTATGGACAAAGGAAGTCTAAAGAAACATATGGAATCATTTCATAAAGGAATCAAATTTAATTGCAGTTCTTGTGACAAACAATTTATGGACAAAGGAAGTCTAAAGAAACATATGGAATCATTTCATAAAGGAATCAAATTTAATTGCAGTTCTTGTGACAAACAATTTATGGACAAAGGAAGTCTAAAGAAACATATGGAATCATTTCATAAATGTATCAAATTTAATTGCAGTTCTTGTGACAAACAATTTATGGACAAAGGAAGTCTAAAGAAACATATGGAATCATTTCATAAAGGTATCAAATTCAATTGCAGTTCTTGTGAAAAACAATTTATCGACAAAGGAAGTCTAAAGAAACATATGGAATCATTTCATAAAGGTATCAAATTTAATTGCAGTTCTTGTGACAAACAATTTATGGACAAAGGAAGTCTAAAGAAACATATGGAATCATTTCATAAATGTATCAAATTTAATTGCAGTTCTTGTGACAAACAATTTATGGACAAAGGAAGTCTAAAGAAACATATGGAATCATTTCATAAAGGTATCAAATTTAATTGCAGTTCTTGTGACAAACAATTTGTGGACAAAGGAAGTCTAAAGAAACATATGGAATCATTTCATAAAGGTATCAAATTTAATTGCAGTTCTTGTGACAAACAATTTATGGACAAAGGAAGTCTAAAGAAACATATGGAATCATTTCATAAAGGTATCAAATTTAATTGCAGTTCTTGTGACAAACAATTTATGGACAAAGGAAGTCTAAAGAAACATATGGAATAATTTCATAAAGGTATCAAATTTAATTGCAGTTCTTGTGACAAACAATTTATGGACAAAGGAAGTCTAAAGAAACATATGGAATCATTTCATAATGGTATCAAATTTAATTGCAGTTTTTGTGACAAACAATTTATGAACAAAGGAAGTCTAAAGAAACATATGGAATCATTTCATAAAGGTATCAAATTTAATTGCAGTTCTTGTGACAAACAATTTATGGACAAAGGAAGTCTAAAGAAACATATGGAATCATTTCATAAAGGTATCAAATTTAATTGCAGTTTTTGTGACAAACAATTTATGAACAAAGGAAGTCTAAAGAAACATATGGAATCATTTCATAAAGGTATCAAATTTAATTGCAGTTCTTGTGACAAACAATTTATGGACAAAGGAAGTCTAAAGAAACATATGGAATCATTTCATAAAGGTATCAAATTTAATTGCAGTTTTTGTGACAAACAATTTATGAACAAAGGAAGTCTAAAGAAACATATGGAATCATTTCATAAAGGTATCAAATTTAATTGCAGTTCTTGTGACAAACAATTTATGGACAAAGGAAGTCTAAAGAAACATATGGAATCATTTCATAAAGGTATCAAATATAATTGCAGTTCTTGTGACAAACAATTTGTGGACAAAGGAAGTCTAAAGAAACATATGGAATCATTTCATAAAGGTATCAAATTTAATTGCAGTTCTTGTGACAAACAATTTATGGACAAAGGAAGTCTAAAGAAACATATGGAATCATTTCATAAAGGTATCAAATATAATTGCAGTTCTTGTGACAAACAATTTATGGACAAAGGAAGTCTAAAGAAACATATGGAATCATTTCATAAAGGTATCAAATATAATTGCGTCCATTGTAATAAAGCGTTCACTCAAAAGGGAGACTTAACTAGACACATCAACTTGTTCCATAAAGAAAGTTAGGAGCTCGGATTCAATTAGGTGCTCTGTAAAAGCTTTTGTGGGATAACTGATTCGTTTGCCTTGCTAACCAGTTCCCCCCCAGTCGCTAGAATACTCTAAAAAGGGATCTATAACTCGAATAGCGCAAGCTACCGGCTGATTGGCTGATTCGCTGTGTGAAGGGATCTGGGCTACGTTTGATTGCCCAACCAGCTTGGGAAAGTATCTGCCTATAGGATTTGAGTTGATTTTGATTTCGACCTATCACAGATCTACTGAACTGAATTTCCTATCTTTATGCTCTTTCTCTGTGTTGGGTGGAAGCCTTTGTAAATAAGGTTATTCTTATCAGTTTTCAGTGTTGTTGGTCTTTCTTTCCTAAGCCAGGAGAGAACGGCTTGTAAATATTTTGTGCTTTTCTGTTTTAGTCTAACACTAGTAGGCTTAATTATAAAGGGCATATATCCGTTATCTGCAAACTGCATTTATCACAACATAACATACCATACCTAATCAAACAACCTGTGCATACTTTATATTGTTATACTGCTATTTACTGTCAGTTCTTCATAATATGGTTGATGAATTATTATATTTGGAATAGCGATAAATAACCCCGAAACCCAATATTCTTGATATACCGAAGGTAAGAGAGAAAGGTTACATATAACGATTGTGACTTATGTTAAAGTGGTTTGAAGTGAATCTAATGTTATTTGATAGACCCTACATGAGTCAGTCCGTGTTCCTTTTATATATAACTAAAATCAGTGAAGATCGGCAGATCAGTGTGCAGTATTGTGCAGCATTGTGTATGAGTGATACTGATAACGAAGCATTTCCGAATCACGAATCGATCGATTCCGAATCGATTTCACGAATGCGCCATATATGTGAATTATAACTAAGCCATATCGTTGTGAGTAGTTTAAGTCATAACTCTGTTTATATAGATAGAGCGCCATGTCCTAAAGGAACTGTTAATATTCCCCGAAGGTGAATAATATTGTCAGAGATTATATAATACTGTCAGTCGAATAATACATTAGGCTTACATAGCAATAAGATTAAGCCGTCGAACCCAATCTCCCGGGTATATCCAGCGGGTGAATGATCGCGCACAGATTGGTTTCGACTAGTGTAGTGAATTAAATACTTGTCATAGACTAAAAGTGATTTATTATCTAGAAGACATCATAATTTGGCGGGTTAAACTGCCAAAGGTCTAAAAGCGCGAACAATAACGGATATAGCTTCTTTATTGCAGTAAGCAATAAAGTTGAAAGTACCGGTTGACCGGTAAACCTGAACCGGTACTTCTGTAGGTCAGTAGGCCCAACTGCCAGAACCGGTACTGCTGTAGGTCCGTAGGTCCAACTGCCAGAACCGGTACTTCTGTAGGTCCGTAGGCCCAACTGTCCTAACCGGTACTTCCAGTATAAGTACATTAGTATTATTCGAATTTGATAGTTATATACCGGTAGGTCTTAGTACTTAATCAGGGAACGGCCGCCCTGGTTTTTTATTGAGATTTTACTTGTTTCTGTCGGTTTTATTTGTTTGTAGGCCAGTATTGAACAGAAGGCGTGTAAGCCTGATCAGATTGTACAGACAATTTGTAGGCTGAGCTGTTGTCTGATTGCTGTTAGGTCTGAACGGATTGCAGTGTGTGTAGATCACCTGTCCGATAAAGAACGGTTAGGAAGTAGGGGCAGCGAATGCTGTAAGGTAAACCCCCAACTAAAGAATAAGTCGTACTACTGGGTTAGAACGCATACTACCTAATCATTTCGGAGTCTGCATGTCCTGTAGTTTATTTAGGCTTGAGAGTAGTCTGCCATCGTTTAGTCTGTACTTTGTTTGTGTAAGTCTGTACGGGTAGCGTATAATATTTATTTAGATAATTTGTAGGCTGGATAGTTGTCTGGCTGTTATTAGGTCTGAACGGATTGCAGCGTGTGTTGATCACTTGTCCGATAAAGAACGGTTAGGAAGTAGGGGCAGCGAATGCTGTAAGGAAAACCCCCAACTAAAGAATAAGTCGTACTACTGGGTTAGAACGCATACTACCTAATTATTTCGGAGTCTGCATATACCGTAGTTTGTTTAGGCTTGATAGTAGTCTGTCAGTGTTCGGTCTGCATTTTGTTTGAGTAGTTTGTACGCGTAGCGTAATATTTATTATTCAGAGTTTATGCGATTATTCGCAACATTCATTCCCCAAGTTTGTTCCTACAGTAATTGTGTTTGTTATACATACCGCTATAGTTAAATTAACCCCGGTACTACACGGGCTGCTTGGCGTAGGTAAAGACTGGTGATTTTGTGCATCGGTCACTCCAGCAGATGCCGTGGTTCTTTTAGCTGTTCAAGTATATTTAACTACAGATTATATGTTATACAAGTACTCGTACCTAATTTAGGGTTTAGTGTACAGTGCTTTCCGAAAGTAATTAGTGGAGGCATTATATTTGTGTTGTAAAGTGGTTAATAGGCACGTTCGATTAGCTCTATTAACTTCTAGGTAGGAACACTCCGTGATACATAACGTAGTACCTATAGCGATACGGCTATAGGTCGTCAGGCGGTGGTATTTTCCTATCTGGACAACGCAGTGTACTTACTACTACGTATTATTTTCAAATAACCGCAGTACCCTGTCCGTTGTAATAACCAGATTCTAACCCTTTGTTAGGCTGGTTTGTAGACTTCTTGTAAAATTACCCTGAAAATTCGTATTTTGTGTTTTTTGTAAATTTTTGTGTTTATTTAGAGATTGTAATCTCACCCGAATTGTACGTAATTTGTAGTATTAAGTAACTTAGGTAAATTAGTATTATTTGTTTTAGTGTCCTATAAGTAATACTTCACTGAAAGCGCACCGCTTTGTGTAGTGATTACTCCCCAGAAATAATAACATTTATTTCAAACATTGACAAAACCCATTAAAACGGGTATATATATATTATAAATCAACTCAAACGATTTATAAATAGTAGGCCTACCATACAACAATTAGGTCTCCATATCAGTTGGACTACTGCTCAAATAACGGTAATAAAGTAAGTAAAGTAACAAAGTAACCCTAAAATTCAGAAATTCAATTATTTAAAATAATTGATATACAGGTATTTACGATAGGCCTATTATCTTTATTTCTATAAATTTAGGCTGAAATTATACCGGTACTTGTAATTAATTCTAGTCCAGAATTATATATACTACAAACTGTAAGCTGTATACCGGTATTCCCGATAGGCCTATTATATATTTATATATATTTGTGCTAAAATTATACCGGTATTCTGTGATAAACCTAGTCTGTAATAATACTTATATAGTTATTTATACCATAAGCATACCGGTGTTCTAATATATTATATATATATCCTACTACACTGAGTAGCAGTATCGGTAATTAATTACTAGGCTAGCAGTTAATACTGAGTTACTAGACTTGCTCAGACTGTAATACAGCAGTAGACATTCAACGGTATACGTAGACATGTCTGATACTAAGCAGAACCTGTCAGACAGTTTATTAGATGTAACTATCTGCGACTCAGATAGAGACGTAGAACCGTCTGGTTGTAAGTTCAGTTCACCTCCCACTGTGAGGAAGGTCATCCCTCCAGTAGTAATAAAATAACCTAGGCTGGTCCAACATCGTAGGTCTGTCATAGGCACTCGAGCTCAGGTCAAGCGGAACCAAGAAGCAGCGGAACAGCAACAACCCGCGAGCCAAGAACTTATTTCTCAGCGGCCCAACAGCTCCAGTAGTGAAGATACTGTAGAGCTGACACCCGAACGCGGAGCAAGGATGACGGATGAGGCTTATTCAGATCCCCTTCTCATCCTTCCTGCAGCCGTACTCACTAGGTTATTGATCGCTGTGGAAGAACACCAGATCGATTGGGCGAGAAGCCAGCGTTCAACTAGAGATAGTTATCCTGGATACACAAGGGAAGAACTGAAGTCCATGGTCGAGTCGCAATGGAACTTTCCCGGACCCGGACTCCCGTTTGATTTATCCGAAGCTGCCTGGGAAGACATACACCAGATGGGAGTAGCTGAGGAAACCATCGATCCAGCTGTGTGGAAGAGGTCCGCAGCCGGATACGCACAGGGATTCTTCAGCTCTATGGAGCGAGTAGAAAAACAACTGTTACAACAACCTCAAGGACCTCAAGAGCAGGGACAGCTGCTTTATCAAGTAAGAGAAAGAATTCTACGAATCAGGTTAATATTATCGGCCTTTGAGGAGGCTTCTAAACGAAGACAAGACACGTCGTTGCAAGTTGCCGTAAAAACTTGGTTTCAACGGGTGAGTCGCCAGGTTCAAGGAACAGCTCAGTGGAAAGCTCAGCTGGAGGAGCGCTCAACCCATGGAGAATCAACGGACGCTACTTATTCCCAAGTGGAAAGTGAAGCGACGGCAGAGAAACCGCATAAGAGGGATGCCATTGATATCTATTTGTCAGACTATCAACGTTTTTTAGGTGATGACGAGTTGAGGAGAAGGTTAGAGGGACTTAGCCCTAATAGTGAAGGAACCAAGCTTGTGTTGGATGCCATCGATGTGGAAATGAGGGCTGCGAATCAGGCTAAATTCGATGAACAACTCCGCATCACATGAGTCCAAGAAGAACAAGTAAGGAAAAAACGTATAGAAGACAGAAAGATAGCAGCAGTGGCAGAGGCAGAAAGAAAAGCGACCTTGGCAGAAGCAGCGGCAGAGGCAAAAGCGGCAGCAGCAGAAGCAGAGGCAAAGGCAAAAGCGGCAGCAGCAGAAGCAGAGGCAAAGGCAAAAGCGGCAGCGGCAGAGGCAAAAGCGGCAGTGGCAGAGGCAAAAGCGGCAGCGGTGGCGGAAGCAGAACGGAGAGCGGCTGAAGAGATCGCCCAACTGGAGTTGGAAAATCTTCAAGAGAAGCAAGACGACTTCAGTAAACAGTTAACAGCTAGTAATATGCAGATGATGAATCGATCTACTCCCAAACGACAGGGATATACATCATCTGAGGAAGGTGATACCACCGATACTGAAGGCAAAGGAAATAGATCTCGTCTAAGCAGACGTAAAAGAACATTCCACCGTCAGAAATTGCCTGATTTGCCTCCAGCTGTTAGAAGGCAACTAAATAACACCAACTTAGGTAGTACAGAACCCACAGACCAAATAATTAAAATAGAAAGACTCCCTACTATAGTAGATGAGCCTGAAATAATTAGGCCTGTTCTCGAAATCACCCCTTCGGTGATAGACACACCTGTACTCCCTGAAGTTACCTCTAAATTCCCTCTGTATAGCACTAAGCTACCTGTGCCCCGTAGAACTGCCCAGGAGACAGTTCAGGTCCTGGACCCCGAGCGAAATATTCATAATTTGTCGCCCGTTGTCCCTCGTCCGCCCGCTACAACGTTGGCGACTCCCGCTTCGGCGGTCGAATGGGTGGACGAGAGACGGCGGGGGATGGATCTCCTGCTCGGGCAGATGCAGGAGACTGTCCAGCAATTCAAGGGCACAGTAAGGGAAAGTAGACTAGAGTTGCAAGAAGTGCAGCAAAGTATCGCGCTCGAACGCGATAAATTAGTAAACACACAAAGGGGTATACCACCACCCTCGGTAACAATGTGTCAACCTGTTAGGTCTGAAGTATCTCATGCGCAAGGTGTGGAGCCTACACGCATATATACTGCTAGCGAAGTAGAAACTCCTATAGTGAACCCTATTAAGGGTAATTATAGACCTGTTGATAATGATATTCCATATAGAACGGATCATAATCCGAGAAATTTATATACCGATAACTCGATATTAAATAACACGATGGCCCAAGAAAGTTTTACGCGTCAAATGGCTAGAACCGAAGCCCGGCAAGCGGTAAAGGTGGGAGAGATCGTCAAGTTCAATGGAGATGAGATGAAATGGTTACCTTTTAATGAATATTACAAAGATAACATACAGAACTCTGTACTATCTAATGGAGAAAAACTTAGATACCTCATCGAGTGCTTGGAAGGATCTCCCAAGTTAATGGCGTTAAAGTTTATTGGACATCCAGACGGATTAAGACAAGTTTGGGACACACTAAACATCAGGTATGGTAATAGGAATAATATCGCTAAGTATTTATATGCAAAATTAGTAGCGCCCAGAAAGTTCATCAGCAGTGGGATAATAGAGTTTTCCGATGAGATTCAAGAGATCTGTAGACAATTAGATTGGTTAGGTAAGTCTCATGAATACCAAAGTTCTATGGTCATTGGAGCTGTGGCTTCTACTTTACCGAAAGGTGGGGTAGGCACACGCTGGGATAAGAAAGTACTATATATGATGGAACAACAACGACGAGACCCTACCATGGCTGATCTCATGTCATTCTTGGATGGAGAAGTGAAATTGCAACTCCTCAAGCAGTCCCGAGAGAAGACACCGGAAAACAAGGTAAGTGAAAAACCCGTCTCTAGGAGAAAGGTAACACCAGTGTGTTATACAGACGACGGCGAAAGCCAGACTTCTCAAGGAGAAGATAGCGGGAAAGACACTGAGAGATCTTATTACGTAAATAAAATGCCTAAAGATCAGGTAAGTAAATTCAAGTCTCGAGCAAATGACAGGAGAGAACAGGTAAGAAAAACTCCTCCTACGTCTCCCAAGAGAATTCAGGTGAGAAAGCCCGAAGAAAAGGCAAGTGTACACAATGTGACTCAGAATAAGGTAAGTAACATCAAACCGAAATGTGCGCTGTGTGACGGGACCCACCATTTGAATAGGTGTGATGAATTTCTAAAGAAATCATTAACGGAGAGACGCGAAGTCATGTGGGATAAGCGGTTATGTTATAATTGCCTCAGACAAGGACACCAACGGCGAACCTGTTTCTCTGACATAAGGTGTGCAAAGTGTGGTGCGAAACATCATATCTTGTTGCACGCTGAATTCGATCGAAATAGTCCGAATCAGGTAAGTGATTCCGAGCTACATGTCCAATTCAGTGATGTGAACGACACTGATCAATCTGAGATGGAAGGATTCTATACAGACGAGTTCTCCGACGAAAACGAATCCTGTTACATGATAAATACCGCAGTGTATCGAGCACTCACCTATGAAAAGGATACAGACAACGACTTCACTCTAACTACTTCTGAACGACAACCATCTTGGAAAGAGCCATCTTCCAATGTAGGGATCCGAGAGTTTCCTGTGGTGCAGGTAAGGGTTCACGGACCTAAACGGAGTTATGTAGTGAACGCCCTCCTGGACTCCGGCAGCACAGGAACATTCATCGACAAAGAGCTAGCCGAAGATATATTTGCTGGACAACCCAAGTTCCAAACTAAGCTCAACATGTCCGGCATTATGCAAGTTTGGAAATCTACAATCACAGCGGATTATTATGTAGGAGCGTTGTCCACCCCCCAGGACGAACTAGGAGAACATAGCATAAGGTCAGTGAAAATGGTGGCTATAAAGAACTTCGCTACTACTCAAGCAGACCTTTATAATTGGGACGAGGATGAGAGCATCCAACATCTTAACATACCTCGATTCCAGACTGATTATCCTGGAGTGCAAATACTCATCGGCCAAAACGCGCATGAGGCGCTGGAGACATTAGAGAAACGGCCTGCTCAACCGCAGCCCCTACAGACCTATGCGGTAAGAACTAGAGTAGGTTGGTACTTTACTGGCCCTTCCCGTAGAACACTCAGAGAAAGACTACCGCAAGAGAGAGTCTGCCAGGTGAGTGAATGGGAAGATGATGCTAGTGAGGGAGACGATTCAACTGAGGGAATTCCATACTCCTCAGATAACGACGACGTTCACCAGCTTTTTGATGAGGAGAATACCATCGATCTCCTTAAGGAAAACGAGGCTTGGCAAAACCAAGTTAACTTATGTCAACTTCTCTATCCATCTGAACGAGAAGCTTATAACGACGAGTTAAATGACGTCATTGAGCGTTGCAATGCCAAGACTCGAGATGAACATGCTGTACGATTCTTTACGCAAGAGGCGGTAGAGCCCAATTCCTACGATAAAGCCTTATCGGTGGAAGAGGAAAGGGCCAAGCAGATCCAAGAGACAACTACACGTTTCCTCAAAGATCAAGGTAGGTATGAAGTCGGTCTACCTTTCCGCAAGAGAGAACCGAAGTTCATCAATAACAGACCCTTGGCGGAAAAAAGAATCGCGCAACTCCATCGACGCCTTACGGCTAATTCTTCAGCTAAAGCAATGTATCAAACACAGCTGGAAAAATTTATTAGTAAGGGATACGCGGAGAGAGTACCGGAAGAAACACCTGTGACTGAAAGAACGTATTACTTAACTCACCATTACGTTCCTAAACCCGGTAAGCCACATGAAGTGAGAGTAGTGTTTGATGGCTCCGCTCTTTACATGGGTCAATCCCTTAACTCTGAATTGTTACCCGGACCCAACTTGCTTCAATCTTTGTTGGGAATTCTTTTAAGATTGAGACAATATTCGATTGCTTTCGCCTCCGATATAGAAGGCATGTTCTTACAAGTCAAGGTGTTAGATAGGGATCGAGATAGTCTACGATTTTTGTGGTGGCCCGAAGGAGACCTCAACCAGAAACCGGTGGAGTACTGGATGACCATCCAGGCCTTTGGGATAATCTCAAGCCCTTCCAACGCCTGTTCGGTAGTGCGTACCACTGCAGAGGACAACCGAGAGGCCTTCTCTAAGGAAGTGATCGACAACATCAAGAGAGACATATACATGGACGACAATCTGAAGTCCCTTCCATCAGTTGAGGAAGCCATTGAAGTCGCTAAAGGAACGGTAGAGTGCTTAAAAAGAGGTGGATTTCGATTAACCAAATTCACCAGCAACTCCCGTGAGTTTCTGGAGTCGATCCCTGCGGAAGATCGAGGAGCGAAAGATCTCGATTTGATCAAAGATGATCTGCCAGAAACCAAGACACTCGGCTTGAAATGGGACACAGAGCGAGATATCCTGTTTTTCCAGCTAAAACAGCGAGATAATCCAGTTCGAACCAAACGGATTTGCTTAAGTATACTGAGCACTTATTTCGATCCATTGGGATTTATTAGCCCAGTTATATTGATTGCTCGTAGTTTGGTACAACAAATGTGGCTTGAAAACCACTCATGGGACGATCCACTTAAGGGAGAATTATTGAAGAAGTGGATGAAATGGGAAGATTCTCTGCCAGCTATCGAGGATTTTATAATTTCCCGTTCATATTTTGGTCATGTTCTCCCTACGTATTCCTATCAACTCCATGTGTTTGGAGACGCCAGCGATATGGGAATAGGTATAGTAGCCTATCTAAGGGTGGAAACTCCGGATGGAATCAAAGTCGCCCTGGTTACTTCTAAGGCATTAATCAACAACAAGTTGAAAGTTCCTCGAGCGGAGTTAAAAGCGGCTCTATACGCTACAGCCATCGGCCGGAATGTAACCGAACAGATTGACTATCCATTAGAGAAAACTGTCTATTGGACCGACGCTTTACTCGTGTTAGAGTATATAACCAATGAAGTCTGTCAGTTCAGCGTCTTCGTTACCAACAGGGTAGCCATCATACTTAGTCGCACGACGATGGACCAATGGAGACATTGCCCCGGAACGATTAATCCAGCAGACATCGCGTCCCGAGGAGCGACTCCAAAGGAATTGGTAAATACTCCCGAATGGTTAGGAGGACCCGACTTTCTCTACAGAGAAGAAGAAGAATGGCCTCCCCATCTCACAACAGCAGAGATCAGACAGGCCAAGGGAGCGGAGAAAGTTAAACCCAAAACTCGAGCGAGTAAATCGAAGTTGTTTAAACCTGCGGTTGATCTATCTGTATTATTTACTTCCGGAGAGGATGCTTTGGATCAGAAACCCACCGCCACGACTAAAGAAGTCTTGGAAATCCGTGACAAGGATTGGAAATCTGGAATACCAGATATCTCGCAAGGACTCTCACCTCTCTTGCAGAGAGCGATACGTCACTACAGTTCCTGGAATCGGCTCTGTAAAGCTGTCACCTATTTAAAACGATGTTTTCATCATCGTTACTCCGGGACAAAGACCCATAGTGATGATGCTCCATCAACATCTGCACGAGTCCATGTTGTTAAAGATCTTCCCCAATACAAGATATCCGACAGGTTTCTAAAGGAGAAGATCAGTTACCAGGAGCATGATGAAACCAACAAACAGATGCTGAGACTTCTACAATGCTATGAGGATTCCGATAAGTATTTCCTGTTGTTAAGAAATCCACAGATGCGCTTAAGGGATCGCTTCTCTAGTACCATGATAGATGGGTTAATACGTGTTGGAGGTAGGCTGACCAACGCCCCATTATCCTTTGACACTAAGTTTCCCATCCTCATTAGAAATCTTGACATACAAATCAAGATAATTGTAGATGTTCATAGCAAACTGTACCATGCTGGTAGAGAACGAGTTCTGAGCGAAATTCGAACTCGCTACTATTTTTATAAACCCCGTAGGGCTCTGAACCAAGTTCTTAGGAACTGCATACCCTGTAGGAAAGCATTCAGTAGGCCTTTAACACAGCGAGAGGCAGAATTACCTAGGGAAAGAGTAAGCTTCTATGAACCACCCTTTACTAATACCGGTGTGGATTTATTTGGCCCTATTGAAGTATATCGTGCCCGGACTATAGTCAAGAGATGGTGTGTCATCTTCGTTTGTATGACTTGTAGAGCTATCCATCTCGATATGGTAAACGATCTATCCACCAACAGCTTCGTGTTGAGTTTACGACGACAGATCGCTCGCTTCGGAACCAGTAACACGATGAGATCGGATAAGGGAACGAACTTCATTGGCGCCAACAACGAAATTCAAGCTTACGTAAAGGACTGGAACAAAAGACAGGTGGACGATCAGCTAAGGATAACAGCGTCTAGCTGGACCTTCAACGCCGCCGACGCCCCTTGGTGGGGAGGAAGTTGGGAGAGATTGATTAGGAGCGTGAAGACTGCGTTCCACTTTATTGTGCCTTGTCGCGCTTATCTCACCGACGAACTATTGCGGACGTTAATGGAGGAAATCGCCGCCTATCTCAACGAAAGACCGCTTATGCCAGTCTCTTCAAATCCTGATTCCCTGGAAGCGCTAACACCCGCGCACTTTCTACTGAAGAAACCCGTAGCCATGCTCCCACGATCGGAGATCACAGACGGAGACGAGTACTGCCGTCGAACCTGGCAACTTATGCAGTTGCTATCCCGTCGTTTCGCTGACCATTTCGAGAAACATTACCTGCCCACTCTACAACTTCGAACTAAGTGGTTTGCGCAGCAAGAAAACGTCAGCGCTGGAGACATGGTGCTTATTGTGGACCCCGATCTCCCACGTAAGCGATGGCAAACAGGTCGTATCATCGAGACGCATATCTCGAGCGATGGTTTGGTGCGATCAGTAGAGCTCGTCGTCATGCGGCGGAACTTTAAGAAACCAGGGATAGTCTTTGAGACTCAACAGCTCAATCGCCCAGTGGGTCGTTTATGTTTACTGGAAAGAGACAGAGAGCTCTCCGGAAACTATGGAAGGCAAGAAACTCTTCCCACGACCACTTCCCTAATCCAACCGACATCTAGGGACTCCCCAACTTAATATCGTTCGGAGTGGGCGTGTGACTCTATTATTTTATATTATTTTATTATTTTTATATTTATGTATGTATTACTATGTAATTTTATTATAATCGTTTTATTTAATTTAGTAGAATATTATTTAGCGATTATTTTGTAGAATAGTGCAATATATTCGTGTTTATTACGTACGTAATTACTTATATTATATTTAGTGAGACGGCGAAGAAATAATTATTTTTTCTCTTTCCTTACTGTCCGTATTATATTATAAATACGTAACTACAGTAAGATGAAATGTCCGTACTTATTAAAGTACAATAAAGCCACTACTATATTTAAGTATTATTGGTAGGCAGAGTATTAGGAATGCAAAGTTCAGATCCTCGTGTCTCGGCTAAACCAAGCTCTGGGTAGACCTTGGAAACGACTTGCCTCTTCACACTGACATTGCTTCGTGCGATATTGCTCTCATACCGTATATTAAATAATACATATAGTAGCGTGATGTCCCTTTAACAGTAGCGTATAACGCAAAATAAATCTGTTAAACCCTTTGACCATCTGTAATTCTAGTCGATTAAGATATCGCGGCACCCACCGATATACTTGAAAGACAAATTCTAGAATCAGTGGTTAACGTCCCCAGACAAGTTCTGGAATAAATCGGTGCCCATCTCAAATATTAATTATTTAATATTTGCAAATCTAATAAATCAAAATCTGTAAAATTCAGATCCTTCAACAATTCTAGTCAATTAAGATATCGTAGCATTTACCGATATTCTTAAAAAGACAATTGTCATAGAATTAAGGATCTTGTGTCCCCAGACATGTTCTAGAATCAAAACATGTCCATTTAATTATCAAATAATAAAATTTCAGGGAATAAATTTAAATTCATGCCTTTTAATGAATTTAATAAATTGCCATTTTTACGCAATTTATAACATTCCCAAAATTCCATTAATTAATAGATCAAGGGAGCGGAGATTTATCTTATTATGCATATGAGTGTGCGAAAGTCTCCCAAACATAGTCAATAGCCGATAAAATTCATAAAGTCATGTATAAAACAGAACATTGACTATTAAAGAATACTATTAAATAACATCCCAGATCTGTATGCATTGGAATTACCCTAATTCTACCGCTAGCTTTGCATAATGTCACCATAGCAACAACCACGCTAGAATTAGAATGGAGTTAAAAGAACAATAGAAAGCTTGTCCCATTGAATAGCATAGGGAATAAATAGCGCACTACTAGTATCCAAGGATACATAATAATACAGTGACATTCTGGAAGGCATTGACTAACGGACAAATGGCCCGAATGTGCGTAATTGTGACCAGTTGTGTGGTATTTGTGAGTTTATAGGCGAATGTTACTACTAAGGTGTGTTTACAGTAGCTAGTCGCAATCGTGAAAGTAACCTAACTCTCCAAGGAAAACCTGAAGTACATCTAAGCCTTTGGGACGGACAGTCGAGTGACTTGTGCCGGTTGTCGTTGTTGTTGTGCGGCTACGTCGTTGGCGAAAGTACAGCGGCGACGACACATCGGCGCTGAGGATCTCGTACTGTCCGGGGGTTGATTGGGTAGGCAGCGACGCCCGCTCGCCTAAATATAAACTCATTATAATATGGATAAACTCATATATAGCAGATATGACGGAGTTGATGGAAGATGGTCTTGGTATCGGGGAGCGATATACCCTACTTTTACAAGCGTTTGTTGATAGCTTAATACGCGGCGATGTTAGTCCAACTGCTGCGGAGGACGATGGTCGTTATATCGAACCGCCAATGTCCCAAGAGCAGCTCGCGCGCGAGTTGGACTATAGAAAATTCGCTGCTCGATATACGCAGCGTAATGGTACGTATATGGCCTTCTTAACTACTGGTCATCCTATCGATTTACACGATATAGACGATATAGACACCAAAAGGGAAATGGTTCTATTTAAATATCATACCCAGCGGAGGCGGAACAATAAACCGAGAATCGAACATGAGAATTCTATGCGAAACCGAATCGAAAGTACAGATGTTGAAGAGCCGGATAAACGCAGCGACTTCACCAAATACTTGGAATTATTGAGAGAAACCTATCTCGATATTATCAGTCAACAGAATCTAGAAACTCGATATCCTCAAGGTATACATCATGACCGCATGGTAGAACTCAAACGGCTCTATTCCACTATGATGTATCTTACCGCCGATCGACCGCTACCTGTTGTACCGGATAGCTTCGAACGGATGGAGGAGTATTGTAAGCTGGAGAAGGATCACTCGCGTTTCCCCTACAAGACGTGTGTCTTTGGTGTTATTGTGATGAATGCCCAAGACCCAACCAACAAACAGAAAAACATAAACATCCGCGGAGACGTTGCTTTAAACACGGTTTTACTCGCTATATTTACGGGAGTTTCGAGCGAAACTTGTTCAATGTATCACCTACGCTCGTTCGACTCAGACGATCCTTAAATAAACCAATGATCAGAGTTTCGGAATACTCGATCAGAGCTCCTCATTCCCTAGTGAGACCTCAGACTCTTGATCCTATTAGTATGACGGATCCTCCCGAGCTGTACTCACTGCTCAAAGATCTAGTGTTACCTGAACGATTAGTCGGTGGCACCCCAGTTGTGGGTTTCTTAGATATTAGCCCATCCTACCTAGTCGGATTGGGACGCGGACATTTAATATCGCCGTTTAACCCTTACCATCGTCCCGGCTTGACACGATATAACCTGTCACCAAAGTGGCGGAGAACGTTGTACCAAACGAGTTAAACGCTATTCTATAAAGATCAAAAAAGAAACCTGCGTTTGTTCAGATAAACGTAAGTTATAACAGTAAGTCCAATCGATAAACGAATTGGCCTTATCTCAGTTCGATTAGGAAATCTCGAATCTCAAAGAAGATATCAAGCTTAGAAAACCCTATTCTCTGCGAGAGTTTTTGAACGAACGTCTCCCATGACAAGCGGAGGAAAATCAGCTCGAGGAGAAGCATATCGAAATGGACGAGACACCGATCGTAACCCTGCACCTTCTGATGCAATTATATTGCACCCTTCGCCTAGGAGCTACAGCCCTCCTCGTAAAGTGGCTCGCCCCAAAGAGAAAAGGACTCTTGCTAGCTTTAAAAAACTGCGTAAACGCCGTCCGCGCAAGAAAGACTAACTGTTTAGAGTATTTATGTATATTAGAAATTGTGATTTTGTATATTTTATAGACTTAAATCCCATTTTCTGGGAGCGGTGTAAAAGCTTTTGTGGGATAACTGATTCGTTTGCCTTGCTAACCAGTTCCCCCCCAGTCGCTAGAATACTCTAAAAAGGGATCTATAACTCGAATAGCGCAAGCTACCGGCTGATTGGCTGATTCGCTGTGTGAAGGGATCTGGGCTACGTTTGATTGCCCAACCAGCTTGGGAAAGTATCTGCCTATAGGATTTGAGTTGATTTTGATTTCGACCTATCACAGATCTACTGAACTGAATTTCCTATCTTTATGCTCTTTCTCTGTGTTGGGTGGAAGCCTTTGTAAATAAGGTTATTCTTATCAGTTTTCAGTGTTGTTGGTCTTTCTTTCCTAAGCCAGGAGAGAACGGCTTGTAAATATTTTGTGCTTTTCTGTTTTAGTCTAACACTAGTAGGCTTAATTATAAAGGGCATATATCCGTTATCTGCAAACTGCATTTATCACAACATAACATACCATACCTAATCAAACAACCTGTGCATACTTTATATTGTTATACTGCTATTTACTGTCAGTTCTTCATAATATGGTTGATGAATTATTATATTTGGAATAACGATAAATAACCCCGAAACCCAATATTCTTGATATACCGAAGGTAAGAGAGAAAGGTTACATATAACGATTGTGACTTATGTTAAAGTGGTTTGAAGTGAATCTAATGTTATTTGATAGACCCTACATGAGTCAGTCCGTGTTCCTTTTATATATAACTAAAATCAGTGAAGATCGGCAGATCAGTGTGCAGTATTGTGCAGCATTGTGTATGAGTGATACTGATAACGAAGCATTTCCTAAAGAATGCGCCATATATGTGAATTATAACTAAGCCATATCGTTGTGAGTAGTTTAAGTCATAACTCTGTTTATATAGATAGAGCGCCACGTCCTAAAGGAACTGTTAATATTCCCCGAAGGTGAATAATATTGTCAGAGATTATATAATACTGTCAGTCGAATAATACATTAGGCTTACATAGCAATAAGATTAAGCCGTCGAACCCAATCTCCCGGGTATATCCAGCGGGTGAATGATCGCGCACAGATTGGTTTCGACTAGTGTAGTGAATTAAATACTTGTCATAGACTAAAAGTGATTTATTATCTAGAAGACATCATAATTTGGCGGGTTAAACTGCCAAAGGTCTAAAAGCGCGAACATGCTCAGATATTCGCTGATCGCAGACTTTGGGCTCCAATCCCGTCATATTGACAATTTGGTGACTGACAAAGGGCAGGTGGTCTTGATCTATCTGTTTGTCTCCATAGATACGGCTTCTAGAGACCTGGACAAACCCGTCCCCTTATACACTAAACCGCCCAAATTTCTCGCTATTAATCAGACTATTATATCGGAGTATATAGTCCTTTGTGAGGGCATAAGTGGCCTTTTTCCGCCTAAAAGGGCGTTAAAAAACACTCAAACTCACTGTCCAGTGGGACAGTGACTTATTGTAAACTGAATGTAGATTTAATTATCTTGGTTAATTAATTAATATTATTATATATAAATTTAAGTATATAATTTAGGTATGTTTTCGTTGTATTTTGAAGTTTTTATTATTACGGTATTGTTATTCCCAGTTGATGAAATGTTTTCTGGTGTACGCTGCTGATAATTACAGGATTTTGTCGATATTTGGTTTATAATGATTACCGTTGCTAAACTGTAGCAGAAAGCAGTGAGGGAACGTGCGACGTTTTGTTAAGTTAATTTATTAATAATGTTTGAAATGGTGATTCCTAGTTCTTAACATACAGTAAATCTCTAATGAAACTTGGGTTTACCTTTATAGCTTGATAGATATAGCTATAGATATATATAGATATAGTATATATAGATGTAGTTTGGTATGGGCTTTTGTACTGTATCGTCGCCACTGTGTTGTGTGTAGACTTACTGTAGTTCGGTAGTCTGGCAGTACCGTAACATTACTGCATTACTGGGGCTCGGGAGTCAGGCGTTACTGACCGGTTTAGTGTATCCTTTCTGCAGTTTGGTACTGCAGTGCTCCAGTACACAGCCTATATGGAATATTGACAAAAAGCGCGCCACACGGATTCTGGTTAAACGAAAAGCACGCCAGCCATGACATTCAATGTGCGCCAACCATTGAAAGATTGACCATTAAATTTTGCAATTATTGTAGGCCTAATCATTTATCAGTTTATACTGCAGTACCTACGCTACAGACATAAAGTTAGACCCACTCCTACAGTATTTTAACATGAAAATGCGAGCCCAGCGAGCAAGAAAATTTTGCAGAAAAGTAAACATCAATGAATAGGCGTACAGTAATACTGTAATATTCAGATAGTAGGTCAACCGAAGGTTTTTAAATACAGATATGATTAAATTGCGAGCGTAGCGAGCAAGAAAATTTTAACATTTTTGGGTCAACCGACAGTCGGTGAGAAGTCAAAAATTGGACTTCAAGTCAAATTTTAGACTTCAAGTCCAATTTTGGACTCCAAAGTCCAATATTTGACTTTAGTACAACTCCAAGTGTACCCATGCTGCCATACTGTACAGCTGTATATCGGTATTTAAATCAAAACTGCATCCCGTATCAGTACATATATATATTACATAATTACAATGCAACATTATTTTAATGATCAAATTAATTATTATAAGTATTATAAGCAGGGATCGCACACGTACAGTCAGACATCAGTAGTTACTTTTTGCGGTAGTGGTATGGCTTTGCGGTAGCCTTACCAGTCTGGCTGCTTACTGCCTTACTGCCTTAGCGGTGTATACGGTATACCGCGGTATCTGTAGTTGAGTTGTAGCTGTATAGTTCATTCATACCCATACCTGTCTGCCTATATGGAATACTGACAAAAAGCGCGCCACACGCGTTCTGGTTAAACGAAAATCGCGCCAGCCATGATATCTAATGCGCGCCAAGCCAACAATTGACTATGAAATTTTGCAGTAATTGCTTAATTGTAATAATTTATCAGTTTATAATTCCTGAATTCTGTAGCCCTACAGTATGTTAACATTAAAATGCGAGCGTAGCGAGCAAGGAAATTTTCCAATTATGTTAACATAAATACAGTCTGACTGTCTGACAGTAATCAGGTAATAGTCAGATAGTGCTGTAGTTGTAGTAGCAGTAGTAGGTCAACGTCAACTGACTGTTTTTAAATGCAGATGTGATCAAGATGCGAGCGTAGCGAGCACGAAAATTTTAACATTTCAGCATTTAAAGTAGGCAAACGGACTGTTTTCAAATGCAGAAATGCAGATGTCATTACCGGTAAATTGCGAGCGTAGCGAGCACGGAAATTCTGCTGAATCATGCAGGCTTTCATGGTTTTATTGGTTTGAAGAATCTGACAATTGAAAAACTTTTGAAACAATAAGTCATGTTTTTAATGCTCAATCTGTCCGTTTCCATTTGTCCACAGCCAAGACAGTACTAAGAGTAGATTTACAGTATAAACGCGAGCGAAGCGAGCGGACATTTTTCAATCTATTTAAACCTATGGAATAATTTCAAATAGAGCTGTAGAGTGGGATGTGTTGCTAGTGCACTGCTACGCTACCTCCTACTGTCCCAACCTAACCCTACATCCATATTCGCGCCAGGACCGCCAGGATCCTCAATGCGCGCCACACGCCCCTGTCACTACGCGCCAGGATCCTTAATCCGCGCCACACGCCCCTGTCACTACGCGCCAGGATCCTTAATCCGCGCCACACATGTTGAGCAAACTCTACATAAATTCCAACCTGGCCTGTCTGCCTGTGGTATTTTCGTATGGCAAAAATAAGACTACTGAAAACTGTAACCTATTATGTAATTGAGTTAATGTTTATTGACTAATTGTTTTGATTAGGTTCACTGTTTCAAGTACAATATACACATCTCTGCATCTCCAACCAGACACTATATAACATTGGAGTTGGAGGTGTCTCATTCAGTCATTGGTGCCCCCAAGCTTGACACTAGAACAAAGCCGCCTCCGCTTTGCAGGACATCGCTTTTAAGCCGTGAGGACCAGCCAGTGCACCTCATGGAGTGAATAAGCATGGTGGACTGCCCATGACTTTCTTGAGACGCATCTTTCTTACTGTCTTAAAGGACACTGGCCTTGAAAATGCGGATGATCTAGCAAATGTCATGGGTGATAGGCTGTAAGAGTGTAAGGGAGTTGTGGAGGCGCACTTTTGTCAACAAGCCGGCACAGCATTCTTAATAGGGTGTAGGGTCTATATATTATATATATTATATATATAATGCAGCTGCAATGCAGCATGCCGATTGTCAGATTGTAGTAGTAGTATGTGGTGAGGTGATCAAGCCTCAGTCAGCCTCAAGGCAGCAAGGTGTCAGCCTCAATTGGTTTATAATTATGACGTGTGTTACTTCTTACTTCAGTACTTATTATGTGGAGACCCTAACACGTTAATCAGTTACTAATCCCCTTTCATTATCCAGCTGTTTCAAAATACCCTTCCTGTTGTATGGAAAAATTAGAAGAGATGGTGGTAGCATCAACTTGTAGTATTTCTTTCTGATAGTGCTCCCATAGGCTTAGACGAAATCGTAGCTTGTACTGTAGTACTGTACTGTACGAAAATTTTTAAGGCCTAGGCCTAACTCTTTTTAAAAATAGACTCTACTGGTAGACCGATATAATTTGAAGTAGAGTGGCTGGATATGTTGCCATGCCAATGCATTTTGCTACTGTACTACTGTACTAGTGTACATGACATCCATTTCCGCGCCAGGATCCTCAATGCGCGCCACACGCCCCTGTTCCTTCGCGCCAGGAACCTAAATGCGCGCCACACGCCCCTGTTCCTTCGCCGCGCCAGGATCCTAAATGCGCGCCACACATGTTGAGCAAACTCTACATAAATTCCAACCTGGGTACACAGGGATGTACTTGGTTTGTAATAGACTTACATTACAGTCCTATCTGTCAGTCTGTAGGTGGGTGGAGTTGCTCGGTTTCATATAATTTAAATTAGTTGTTTAGTGCAGTTAGCTAGGTAGTACATTAGTTATATTTGAGAAAGTTTAGTAGTTTTTTTAGTTCAGTAGTCTATAGTTTAGTAGTGCTTTAGTTTATTTGATAAAGATTATGTAATATAATCGAAAATTTATAAACTTTTTAGCGTTTTACCATTTGGGAGTTAGTTCCGGCAGCGGCAGAACAATCAAGTAAATATATATCTTTCCTTTCTGCGGTTTGGAGAAGTACTACTTGTTATATAAAAAGATATATAGATATATATAGATATATATACGATGCGCTATATACGCGTTTCGGCATATCAAGCCTCGTCAGTAGCGCCAACCAGTTCAGCCATACACGGCTGGGCTCTAGGTCTTGCATTAACACCTCAACTCCAATTAATTTCAATAATTGTTTTAAGCTAATTCTTGGCATAGCCTTTTTCTGTTATTAATATTACTGTACGTTTATGTTAAAAAAAAACTAGACAGCACAGTATATTATTATTGTATGATAGATTATATATTTATATTTTATATATTATTATATTTTATTTATTACATTATACCGTGTTGAATTTCAACCGTAAATACGTTGTAAAGTCAATCTCCCATTGTGGTAAGTTCTAGAACCATACTTGGATTAAAGCGAGAATAACTAGGCCGACCATAGATATTGGTGTGACGTCATCGGCACCGTTTCCACCACCACCGGTAGCCATGCACACCATGCCGCAACCGTTGGAGCAACATTCTTGGCTACCGCTGCAATCATCGTGAACGCTACACTCCTCAATGCAGATGCCTACTGTTTCGTCAGTGACGGGAGGACATTCTGCCAGAGAGCCGACAATAACGAGTAGAAGACACAAAGCTATATTCAATAAGTACCGGTACATCTCAGATTCAGTTAACCTCCAACTGTCTCTATGCCAATCCCAATATTATATAGACACAGTTACAAATAATTACAGTAGATTCGTAAACTAGATTAGATTACAACATAGGCCTACAGTAGCATCAAGAAGCGCGATGTCCATACTTTACGTACAAAACAATGAAATCACTCTGAGCTGTAATAATATTAAAATTAAGCGATCCTTGGCAGGCCTATAACAATACACTCTGAAATTCTGTTAAATTTCTTGGAGTATGACATACAGTAAGGTTCAGTTTTAACTATAGTTGAGAGGTCTGACCAATTACAGTAATACTCTAACCAAAATAACAAACCAAATAACCGCCAAGACTGCAAGGTATGTATGTACATTAGTATTGGGTTATTCCTCCAGCACACTGAACACTGCTGACTAAATTTAAACACAAGCATAATAAGTAGTGGTACAGTATTTATTTCTTAATGTTATTCTTAATGTTGGAAGAATTCCATAACATACAGTAGGTTACTGTAAATACAACAGTAATAAACGCGTTTCGTGTAACTGCAATCGATCGAAATTGTAGAGAGATAGAGATAGATACAGGAGATACAGTAGATGCTTCCTTACTGTATTAGGAAGCAGTAACACATTGTTACTTGTTAGGGAGACGATAATATGCTACAGTAATATGCAGAGTATTAATTAGCTCATTGCCGGGAAGTGCTGTGTGGAAATTAATTAAACACTATACAATAAGAATTACTGCGAAGCAGTGTGGCACGAGAACACAATACAAACTTGATGAGATAATGTTATTGTTATTGCATTATTTATTGAATTCAAAGACTGCAGGACTGTATGTATATTCAAAACTGTTTTCCCGTCGAAGGTTTAACTAAAACAGCAAAAGTAAAAGTCAAATATTTACCACGGGACGGGATGTACTCGTACTGTAGGTTACAAAATTGGAAATAGCGAGCCCCGAGCCAAGTGGTTACCAAATAGCCTGTCGAAAGTTGCAATAATCGAGTCAAGCCCAAAGGTTAGACCCTACACTATCAGACTATTACTACATACGTACATTTATACATACGTCAAGTGGACTGGGTTTTTGATTTTTAATGTTAATCCAGGTCACCCCACCAGTTCGTCAAAGCCAATACTACAGTACAGTACTGACTGACAGATATAAACAATATACAGATATACGTCTGTACGTCAGTACGTGCACGTGCACCTCCTGCTGCTCTGCTGCTGCAGTCCTCAGGTCCTGGCATCATTGTGCATTGTCATTGCTGCACTGTTAATATTGTAATACAGTTGAATAGAATAGTTGAATAGGCTACTGTCAGACTGAAATAGGGAATTATGGACATTATTGAGGGATTTTATTGTCCAATTTGCTTGCGGGACATGGTCAATGTGTCCCAGCTTGAGAAACATTTCCGAGACGAACACAAATCCATCATAACGGATGGAAAGCGCCCCGGAGCAATGCGAAACTTAATAGGCAAAGCGAAAGTGAAAATCTCAGAGTTTGAATCCAAGGTCGACTCAGCGTTGGACGCTAGTCTCGATGACGGAAAATCGCCCGTTCGCGTTCGTCAATCTGGACGAACCGGAGAGCCGCGGGTATCCCAGGAGACAGGAGTTACTAGAAGTCGCACGGCCTACTTCTCTTCAGCTCGGGGAGTCCGAATTGATTTCTACGTTAAAGAGATCAACAAACTTACAGTACGTTTGGAGAAACTGACCGCTCCGGACTCCCACAGTTCAGGAATATCCCTCGATAACCTCAATAAAAAATCGCTCGCTAATGTAATAAATCAGCGTAAAAAATTTGAGAAGTCGGTAGTTACCTGGGTGTCCGACGATGCCGTACCCTTATGTCCGAGTTGCGGCAGTAAGTTCAACGTGCTGCGCGCTAAACATCACTGCAGACTGTGCGGCAGCGTAGTGTGCGATCCGTGTTCGCTCGCTATTCCGTTTAGCGTCGCGAGGAAGTTAATTAATAGCGAGAGGGAAGCCGCCTCGGGTTCCAGCGAGAGTCTAAAACGTAAGATCGCGGGAATCTTCCCTATTCTTCGCGACACGCCGCTATTGGACGAACCGACATTGCGAAGTTGTCCCGAATGCTACAAACTCCTCTGCAAAAAACATATCCAACAAGAGGAAAGCTTAACAAACTCCCCTTTATTGGAAATTTATTCGAAATTAAAAGAAGCCATGGTGGAAGTTGAGAACTGCATTCCGACTTATATGAAGATGGTTGAATCCATTAACGCATTTGATCCAACTGTTTCTTTAGACGAGGCTATGGACTTACGAATTCGGTTGCTTCGGCTTTACGACGTTATAGACAGTAGGAGTAAATCCATTGCTACTTTCGGTTCATCGGAAACTGTTGAAGATGTGTCTTTTTCTCACACAACGAACGCGGTAAGATGTCAGCGGAACGTGCGGAACGCGGCCACCGCGTTCCTACAGAACAATCTGTTCGCGTTGGAGAGTCTACCCACCCCGCAGCAGTACGAGGTTGCCAAGGAACAGTTCGAGAACCAGACCACCTTCGTGCCGAGCAACCCCAGGAACATGGAGTCTTCCAGGAACTTAGAGAAACATCCGATACAGTTGCAGATCGGCATCATTAAGGGGTACCTGGAGCAGGCCAGGAAGGCCAATAAGGCGGACGAGATTAAGATGTTGCAGAGCAATTTGTTGGATCTGGAAATGGAACTTATCAAGTTGCAATAATTTTCCCTCCGATTAGTCTGTTAAGGTCCCGTTCATATTCTTTGTGAGGTCGTATTTACCCTGAAGTCTTTCCTGAAAACAGTTTGTCGCTAACTGAACTGCTTTTTGTCACTCAAATAATGTTAATAATATTAAAATTAAATTAAAATTAATAATATATAGCGCTTTTCACTCTTTGCATACTCTAAGTGCTTTTGTTATTCCTCCTGCATGTAAATACGATCCAAAATTAAATAAACCAGCACTTAAACTCCCTCGGGAGTGTTAATGAGTTAACTATTTACACTATTGTGTGAAAAGATTCACTTTCCACCGTTATGACCCGAGTGTATTTATGTACCGAGCGCGCGGAGCGCAGCGAACGAGGTTTACATAAATATACAAGGGTTATAAACCATGAATAGTGCCATTATCACACAATGGTACGTAATTTTGTTACATTATTCCAACTTAGGCGTTCTAAATGCTTAATTAAAATTAGCTTTAATATTGTAATGTTTAGGAATATTAATGAAACTCAACCTTTTTATGCAATTAATTGCAGTTATTGTAAAAACTGAACGGTAATTAATTTTACACTCAGCCTACAATGACCATCGTTCACTAGAACAAAATCGCCTCCGCTTTGCAGGACATTGCTTTCGCCGTGAGGACCAGCCTACTACTAGGATCGGCATGCTGCATTGCAGCTGCATTTTTAAGAATGCTGTGCCGGCTTGTCAACAAAATTGCACCGCCACAACACCCTATCACCCATGACATTTGCTAGATCATCCGCATCTTTAAGGCCAGTGTCCTTTAAGATGCGTCTCAAGAAAGTCATGGGCTGTCCACCATGCTTATTCACTCCATGAGGCTGCCAAAGTACAAGATTATGCACTGGCTGGTCCTCACGGCGAAAGCAATGTCCTGCAAAGCGGAGGCGATTTTGTTCTAGTGTCAAGCTTGGGGGAACCAATGAGACACCTCCAATGTTATATAGTGTCTGGTTGGAGATGTGTGCATTGTACTTGACACAATGTACCCGGCGTAGCATTCTTGTGAATGTGCCATCCAGAGATTTGGTGTCCTCAGCAGTTAGAGCCCAGCATGGACTCCCGTAGAGGAGTACTGGAACTACTGCTGCTCTAAATAATCGGACCTTAAGTTTCCGATTAATTCTAGGTGACTTCCAAATCCTGGAAAGCCTATTCAAGGCTGCCCATGCCTTTCCCTTACGTATTCGAAGGTCCTCACCTGACTTCCGGATCCATGATCCCAGGTAACAGAAGTCGTCCACATGCTCAAGCATACCATCCTTTGAGCTTATGCTCATCCGATCAGAGACTTGCTGAGGACTTTCAAAGTTAACTGTCAGAATTTTGGTCTTTCTGGAGTTGATAAAAAGACCAACACTAGAAGCAGCATGTTCTAATGAGCTGAGGAGCCGCTGGGCTCCCTCTAATGATTCTGAGAGTACTCCTAAGTCATCAGCAAAGTCTAGATCAGTTAGGTACTTGGCAGGATTTCCTCGACTTCTGGAGCCAGTAGGTGGAGTTATCATCACCCCATCATCATTATGACGATCTAAGGACATGCGTAGAACATAGTCAACCACAATAATGAACAAGAATGGTGCAAGCCTGTCTCCTTGGAGTACGCCCCATAACACTTCAAATGGTTCTGTGTCACCGTCAACAGTAGACACAAATGTTGTCGAACCATCGTATACTGATCTGATTGCTGCAATAATTTCATCAGGAATCCAAGGCCTTGAGGAAGTCAACAAAGATAACAGCCAGATGCCTGTCTTTCTTTTTTGATAACTCTTCAATTATCCTTCTAAGTGCCAAAATGGGCTCCATGGTCCCACGACCTTTACGGAACCCATTCTGATTTCCACGTAGCAGTCTCTCAATGGGATCCCTGATGCGATTTAATAGAATTCTATTGTATAGTTTTGCAGCAATCGAGATCAATGAGATTCCCCGAAAAGAACCATAGAGTGTTAGGTTGCCCTTTTTGGGGACTGGCACCAACTTATTTGTTTTCATTTCTTGTGGGACTCTTGTTGTACGGTACATGTCTACTATGATGGGATAGATGAGCTTTAAACACTCAGGTATTTTAAAGACCTCAGGGGGAACACCATCTACTCCACTGGCACGATTGGTCTTAATGCTCTTTGCAGCAGCCTTCACTTCTGCAAAGGAGATATCGCCAATGGGAATATCTGGGAGTACAGACTCAGACACTTTTACTTCTATAAAGTTATCAGGCAATACCCTGTCATTATTGAGGAGCTTTTCAAAGTGGGCTTTCCAACCATTGAGGCGATCGGCTGGTGATTCAGCCTTAACCTTGGTGGTTGGTTGGCTTTTCCGCCCAGTAAGCAGATTGATCGATTTCCATGCCTGGGATGATTGCCTGCTGTCGTCAGCATCATTGATGGCATCAACCTGTTGGTTTATTAGCTCCTGTAGATTAACAGAGTACTGCCTGTTCAGGGACCTAGATGCAGCTTTTACTGCATTCTTGGCCGCTGTAGTCTGTTTGAGTCGGGACTCTTTCTGCGCCTTATGAAGGTCATTTCGGCACTTCTGAATTTTGTTGTCAGTCCAGGGGGCCCTTTTCCTGTTTCGAGGGTATACAGGAACTGTTTCTGCAGCTGCTAACTTAACTGCTTCTGTAAAGGCAGTATAGCCCTCACAGTGATCTGCCGCCTCAGAGGCAAGAGCCTCATACCTGTTGCTCAGCTGTAGTGTGAAGCTGGATCTCACACTTGGCTGTTGCAACAGAGAGGACCAGTCATGCCGTGGCAAGGCAGATTTCGTTGTTCTGCTAGCACGCAGACTAAGTCTTACCTTGGCCACAATAAGGCGGTGATCACTGGAGAAGGGTCGAAGTGTAAATGCATTACAGTCTTGTATAGAGCTCCTGTATTTCCTACGAAACAGAATATGGTCTATCTGGGACTTGTGACCACTGGGTCCACTATGAGTCCATAGCTTTCCAGTTCGCTTCTTGAACTGGGTTCCAGCCGAAAACAATCCATTTCCAGAGATAAAATCCTGAAGATGGACAGAATTTCGGTTAACACTATTGCTATAGACCCAGGGCGATGTAGGTGATTGATGCAGACTTGCATTAAAGTCTCCCAGGAATGTTAAGAATGCATGCTGATCCACTCCATCAGTTGCTGCTTGTAGATTGTGGTAGAAATTTTCCACCTCCTCTACAGGGGCAACACTAGTTGGAGAGTAGCACACAATCAGAACCACCTTAGGAAACTTCTTAGCCAGTCTTCCAGAACATGAGAAGTGGCAACGGATGATGCGGTTAGAGATTTGGTCTATTTTGTCCAATGCTGCATGTGCAGTTGGATTCATCAATAGACCAATTCCACCATTGCCACTATCATCTGCTGACGCGAGGGCGAGTCGCCAACCGCCCCCCATGTCCTTAATCAGAACCTCATCAGTCTGTCCAGTCTGCATTCGGTGCTCTTGAACACCCACTGCGCTAAGAGAAAGCTTATCTGCCAAGGCAGTCAGCTCACCTTGTCGCATTGGGGACCCGAGTGTTAGGGTGTTTACTGAGGCTAGTCTAGTGACTTGCCTCAGATTCACCAATGGCTTTGTTGGTCGGGGTGGAACATGAGAGTAGCCTCCAACTCCTGAATCCCTCTCCCCATCACAATCTGGCCTCCCTGGTGACCCAGGGTTTGGGCCAGAAAGGTCATCAGGAAAGGGACTCAAAGAATTGTTGGCTGCTCTCTCTCCAGTAGGGGGTGAGACAGGCAGCCGGTCAGGAGTTAACTGACGCCTGTGAGGCCGATTGTGTCCGGTAATTCCACTGGCCTCTAGTGGCCGGACCTCCGCATTGCTAATGTAATCCATAGTGGGGGTTGGGGGGTGCTTTTTTGCCGAGTCAGCTCTCGGGGCAAATACCACACCCTGGTTTGCCATTCCACAGGGTGGGTGTCGCAATGGAGTCAGATATGAGGCCCATCACCCATATCTACTCTGGCGTACATGACCCACCATTGGCTGTTGCAGCTCATCTGCTGGGTCATGCCCTGTACCCTTGCTGCCAGGTGCAGGTCGCAGTGAAGTGCCCTCAGAGTGGACATGAGAACACTCTACTCCTAACCAGCCATTGGTAGATCACCATCTGCCTGGTCAGGCCATATACCCCTGCAGCCAAGTATATGGGTCCTTAATCCAGGACCAAGGGCGTCCTTATCCCAGAACGAAGGGGGTCCTAGTTACAGGACCAGATTTGCCCTAGTAAGAGGGTCTATGCAGCTACAGGTGGCACCTCCTTTATGCTGCATGGAGGTGGCAAGTTTTCTTGATCAATGACCTAGAATACCTGACCTGACCTGATTTCGAGCATGGTGGTATATTAAGTTTCTTTTTTCTACTAGTTTTATAGATTGTTAGTTATTATATATTAATTTATATTATTGTATTTATTATTGTATTAAATTAAATTGGATTACTAAGAAGACAAAATAAATGCTTTTATTCTTAAATTGTATAATCAGTGACCAGTGCATAATCTTGTACTTTGGCAGCCTCATGGAGTGAATAAGCATGGTGGACAGCCCATGACTTTCTTGAGACGCATCTTAAATGACACTGGCCTTAAAGATGCGGATGATCTAGCAAATGTCATGGGTGATAGGGAGTTGTGGCGGTGCAATTTTGTTGACAAGCCGGCACAGCATTCTTAAAAATGCAGCTGCAATGCAGCATGCCGATCATAGTAGTAGTAGTAGTCAATAGAGAATGACGTGTTCTAGAAATTAATTGTTACTTAATTGGTGAAGTTTCGAGCATGGTGGTATATTAAGTTTCTTTTTTCTACTAGTTTTATAGATTGTTAGTTATTATATATTAATTTATATTATTGTATTTATTATTGTATTAAATTAAATTGGATTACTAAGAAGACAAAATAAATGCTTTTATTCTTAAATTGTTACTTTTTCGCTCGAATTTAGACCAAAATCGGGAGAAAAAGTTGCACTTTTTTTCCCTAGAGAAAAAAGTAAAATAAAATATTTTTGGTGTAATTTCTTAATTTTTATTAAATGTGTACAAAGATCATTGACGTAGAAAAGGTTTGCACATAATTTGAGCAAAATCCATGCACGCACTCAAAAGTTATTGCAATTGCAACTTTAGTGTCTGCAAGGCGAACTCCAAAATTGGACTCAATATCCAATATTGGATCACAAGGGAACGTAGACCCTATAATTTACAATAACATTCATTTTGAAACTCCACTCCCTGAAGACGGCGTGTCAGCTCGTTAGTAATTTACAGTATAATACATAAGAAAAAAATTAATTTCTTGTTATTTTTTGTACATTTTGTCTTTTGACTTTGACTTTGACTCGGTAGTGTGAACGTGGCCTAAGGCAGCACCAGGAGTTGAAGAGTACAGTAATTGGAATTGCAGTAACTATGAAAGCAATATAGTAAAATACTGCAGTTCAATTTATTTTGTACCACTATATCGCTGTATGTTTTATTAAAGAATTTAAGCAACAAAAAAGTACCAATTTAAGAATAAAATTACGTATTACATGGGAAAAAACGTAGAACATTTTTTTTCAATATTCTCTCGACCATTTATTAACCTCGCTGACGCTCGGTAAATAAATCTTTTTTTCCCATATAATAAATAATTATTATTCTTTAATTGCTACTTTTTCGCCCGGGTATGTGAAAATATTTTAGTGGAATTTATTATTACTGGAGTTGAAAGAGCATCGAAATATAAAAGGTTTGTAAGTAAATTAAGCAAAATTCATTAAGACAATCAAAAGTTATTGCAACTCGCAACTCCAATGCCTGCAAGGCGTCAAAACAAAAGTTAAATCCAATATCAATCCAATACTGGTTTATGTAAATAAGTTGTTTGATATTTCTTTACTTTATTTTATTTCTTTATCTCTATGGAATAGTCAATTATTATTATTCTCTATATAAGTTATTCTGAACAGGGGCCAAGCCAATGAGTCTGTACTTAATAGTCTGATCCTGATCCTAAACTTTTACAGGTATGTATATGGGACGTTTTCGGTAAAAAATTTACGAATAAGTTACGTATCGCATGTCAGAATAGCCGTGAAGACTTCTCAATATATTGAAGATCGGTTATATACGAGGTCCGAGCCATGTGATGATAATGATTCATCAACCGTGTATACTTGTACATGAATCAGGACAGGAATAAACTACATAACATTGCATTTTACAACTGAACTTCTTAAACATAGCTATAGTCAATTATTGGTTAATTCTATAGAATGATATATTTTCATTAAAATATTTGGTTCCCTTTATCGAAAGTCTCCAATTATATTAATAATATGTACTTTACTGATCTAAATCAGAATCTTTAGAGGGAGCCCAAAGGCTCCTCTGCTCATTGGAGTATGTTGCTTCTAGAGTTGGTCTTTTTGTAAACTCCAAGAAGACCAAAATCATGACAGTCAACCTAGACAGCCCTCAAGAAATGTCTGATCGTAAGGGCATAAGCTCTAGGGACGGCTTTCTTGAGCACGTGGATGACTTCTGCTACTAGGCATCATGGATCAGAAAGTCAGACCTTCGGATACGTAAGAGGAAGGCATGGGCAGCGTTAAATAGTCTGTCCAGGATTTGGAAGTCCCATAGAATATAACGGAACCTTAAGATTCGATTATTTATGGCTGCAGTAGTACCAGTACTCTTATATGGGAGTCCATGGTGGGCTCATGGAGTGAATAAGCATGGTGGACAGCCCATGACTTTCTTGAGACGCATCTTAAAGGACACTGGCCTAGATGATGCGGATGATCTAGCAAATGTCATGGGTGATAGGGAGTTGTGGCGGCGCAATTTTGTCGACAAGCCGGCACAGCATTCTTAATATATATGTAATATACATATATATAATGCAGCTGCAATGCAGCATGCCCATCGTAGTAATAATAATACGTAAATTCCACAATAAACCCAAACTATACCAGAATTTGTTACCTCTTCTGCCTGAGTGAGATGGGCGGCTTTTGTACCAACGATCTCATAAAGTTGTCCAGTTAGTGCCCTATATCTGATTGTATTGGATGATTTCTAGAATTCGGAATCAAATTAAAGGAATTTTAAAACATGAAAATGTTTACTCTGCTTGCTACAATATTATTAAAAACCAAACTATACCAAACCCAATATCGTAAGTTAAATTAAATACAAATTAATCAATGTAAAGGTTCACAAAAAACAAATCAACCAAACAATCAATCAAACAAAAAACTGAAAACAAATCGATACAATTAATTTATAGTGAAGGTATGTAGTTATATTTATTAAATCACTAATAATATATTAGGCGTATATACCATATATATATCATAATTTCATATTTACATAATCAAATTATCATCAATTGCCCTGCTGTTTCAATTAATAAAGTTTCTAGTAATTAATAAGGAGAGTCCACAATAATGTTGTTGATGTCTAAATGCCACTTACAACAAACTGGGCTTGCAATAAAATAAAACAATAGCAAAACTGTTCGGGTAATTTACAGTTAATTAATAAAAACGAATTTTAGATGATGTAGTATTGAGTTCGAACCTTGTGTATCCAATACAGACCCTTTTACTGAGCTAGTCTGTAACCAATCCACTGTAATTAATGCTAAATATATTCCATATAAGGATATAAATAGCTGAACTGGTGTTTTTGGGTGCAGAATGGAGTGCGATTGTCCAAACAGAGTTGATAGTTTAGTAACACGGACGGACGTACAATGACATAGGGTTGTCGGGTAACTTTAGGGAAACCACAACCAGCCACAGTGGGACCGAGATAATTAGAATAGATTAGATAAACAAACATTATAGTAGTTCTGAATGGGAACCAACACCATTACACTCATTGTAAACCAATTATTGGTCAAATGCCCGATTGGTTAAAAATATAACCAATGGCAACCTCCGAGCAATAATTAAAACTATTTATCAGTGGATATTCTGGGTTTGTGTCTACCAAAGGGATTCGAATACTCAATACAGATAATAAATAATATGCGATTAAAATCGACCGAAAAATGAATTAAAATGGAAATCAATTAAGGGAAATTTATATCATTTATATGTATTAATATCTGATATAAATTAATTATTTTAGATCTAATTTTAGTGAACATTGCGAGCTCTCCCTATGGAAAAAACAAATTATATCTATGTTTTATTTATCTTATAAAACATTTAGTTAAATTGCCATAATATTAATTTCATAAACATATCCATAATAATGTTGGGACTCAACATTAATACTATTAAATAAACTTTCTCTAAGATACGGAATTGAACTGCTATTATTCAATAATTTAATCTGATTTGTGTGAAATACTAGGAGAGTTTGAGTTAACAACTTCCGAACTGGTCCTACTGTCTGTAGGGTTGGATTACTTTATTAAGGTGTTATAATTGTTTCTCTTCTGTTGACGCCATGTAAAAAGTGTATCTTATATACCCTGATATATTCCAATATTACATATTCTGTTTTATTCTTTCCCTAATCGTGTTTCTTGTTTGATTAGCGGTTATTCTGTAAATAAAAAAATAAAATAGTTCCATATAAAATTCTTATTTTATTAAAATAATAATTTTAAAGGGCATTTCTAAAATTCTAAATGGAGACATTTTCTTCCTGACTGAAAACCAAAATTAGTTATAACTATTATCCCTGTAACTCACCTAGCCCTGTAACTCACCTGACCCTGTAACTCACCTGGCCCTGTAACTCACCTGTCCCTGTAACTCACCTGGCCCTGTAACTCACCTGGCCCTGTAACTCACCTGGCCCTGTAACTCACCTGGCCCTGTATCTCACCTGACCCTGTAACTCACCTGGCCCTGTAACTCACCTGGCCCTGTAACTAACCTGACCCTGTAACTCACCTGGCCCTGTAACTCACCTGGCCCTGTAACTCACCTGGCCCTGTAATTCACCTGGCCCTGTATCTCACCTGACCCTGTAACTCACCTGGCCTTGTAACTCACCTGGCCCTGTAACTAACCTGACCCTGTAACTAACCTGGCCCTGTAACTAACCTGGCCCTGTAACTCACCTGACCCTTTAACTTACCTGACCCTGTAACTAACCTGGCCCTGTAACTCACCTGGCCCTGTAACTCACCTGGCCCTGTAACTCACCTGGCCCTGTAATTCACCTGGCCCTGTAACTCACCTGGCCCTGTAACTAACCTGGCCCTGTAACTCACCTGTCCCTGTAACTCACCTGGCCCTGTAACTCACCTGGCCCTGTAATTCACCTGGCCCTGTAACTCACCTGTCCCTGTAACTCACCTGGCCCTGTAACTCACCTGGCCCTGTAACTCACCTGGCCCTGTAACTCACCTTCCCCTGTAACTCACCTGGGCCTGTAACTCACCTGGCCCTGTAACTCACCTGGGCCTGTAACTCACCTGGCCCTGTAACTCATCTGGTCCTGTAACTCACCTGGCCCTTTTACTCACCTGGCCCTGTAACTAACCTGGCCCTTTAACTCACCTGGCCCTTTAACTCACCTGGCCCTGTAACTAACCTGGCCCTTTAACTCACCTGGCCCTGTATCACCTGGCACTTTAACTCACCTGGCCCTGTAACTAACCTGGCCCTTTAACTCACCTGGCCCTGTATCACCTGGCACTTTAACTCACCTGGCCCTGTAACTAACCTGGCCCTGTAACTCACCTGGCCCTGTAACTCACCTTAATATATATAATATATAAATGTTGGTATATTGTGTGTCTAAGCCATCGCAATCTAAACTGTCTGAGTTGGATTGAAGTTGCAGATTTATAAAACAAGAGGTGATACTTCTGAAATACTGAAATATAAACCGAAAAATATTGTTATTTTTTATTAACAATTTATTATCTTAGCTAACAATGAATCTGACGAGTTCATTTTTCACTCATCTAAATTTAATATTTTTAATTTTTATCCGAAGCATTTCCAACGTTATAAACCGAGTCAATCTTTGAGAGAAATTGTTCTGGAGGTTTTTCAACTCAATGTAACTCACCTTAATATATCGATCCTGCAACTCCATATAGGTAGGGTGTCATATAATATATGTCTAGCTGACTAGCTGTGTCTTTCTGAGATTTTAAGTAAATTTCACAGTAGTTTGAAGTTTGTGAAATCTTCTAGAATGTACGCTGAAATATAACAAAAATTAAATTTTATAATTTCATATTGAAAATGAATTAGCTAAACTAACACATCAGCTTAACAAAAACTGTATAACTTAATAAACACTAAACTGCTTTAATATCAGAAACCTATGGCAGTAACCTATGGCAGTAACCTATGGCAGTAACCTATGGCAGTAACCTATGGCAGTAAACTACCATGTAAAATAAAGACAAGAAAGTGAGGAATTCTATATTGTTTATGCCCACTGCCCAGCTGTTATACTTACTTTAGTTATTGAGTTTGTGGTGACCAACTGGAGTTTTTAAATGTTGAATCATAACCTCATCAAGTTCCAGTTCCTTCTTTGAATTTACAAAATTGTGTTTCTCTTTGCGGAACGCTTAATCTATAAATGAATAATTTACTAGAAATTAATAATAAATATATTTTTAATGATATCTTTTTAATGGAAAATTTAAACATTGTAGATAAAATATCACCTGGGGATAACACATTTATGGGATAGCGGTGGGTTAACAAGGATTCTGTGAGGCATTCACTGGTGAGTAAATGGGTTAGAGGTGTGTTAACAAGGATTGTGTGAGGCATTCACTGGTGAGTAAATGGGTTAGTGGTTGGTTAACAAGGATTCTGTGAGGCATTCACTGGAGAGTAAATGGGTTAGCGGTGGGTTAACAAGGATTCTGTGAGGCATTCACTGGAGAGTAAATGGGTTAGTGGTGGGTTAACAAGGATTGTGTGAGGCATTCACTGGAGAGTAAATGGGTTAGAGGTGGGTTAACAAGGATTCTGTGAGGCATTCACTGGAGAGTAAATGGGTTAGAGGTGGGTTAACAAGGATTGTGTGAGGCATTCACTGGTGAGTAAATGGGTTAGCGGTGGGTTAACAAGGATTCTGTGAGGCATTCACTGGAGAGTAAATGGGTTAGTGGTGGGTTAACACGGATTGTGTGAGGCATTCACTGGTGAGTAAATGGGTTAGTGGTTGGTTAACAAGGATTCTGTGTGGCATTCACTGGTGAGTAACTGGGTTAGAGGTGGGTTAACAAGGATTCTGTGAGGCATTCACTGGTGAGTAAATGGGTTAGTGGTGGGTTAACAAGGATTCTGTGAGGCATGCACTGGAGAGTAAATGGGTTAGTGGTGGGTTAACAAGGATTCTGTGAGGCATTCACTGGTGAGTAAATGGGTTAGTGGTTGGTTAACAAGGATTCTGTGAGGCATTCACTGGATAGTAAATGGGTTAGTGGTGGGTTAACAAGGATTCTGTGAGGCATTCACTGGTGAGTAAATGGGTTAATGGTGGGTTAAGAAGGATTCTCTGAGGAATTCACTGGAGAGTAAATGGGTTAGTGGTGGGTTAACAAGGATTCTGTGAGGCATTCACTGGTGAGTAAATGGGTTAGTGGTGGGTTAACAAGGATTCTGTGAGGCATTCACTGGTGAGTAAATGGGTTAATGGTGGGTTAAGAAGGATTGTGTGAGGCATTCACTGGTGAGTAAATGGGTTAGTGGTTGGTTAACAAGGATTCTCTGAGGAATTCACTGGAGAGTAAATGGGTTAGTGGTGGGTTAACAAGGATTCTGTGAGGCATTCACTGGTGAGTAAATGGGTTAGTGGTGGGTTAACAAGGATTCTGTGAGGCATTCACTGGTGAGTAAATGGGTTAATGGTGGGTTAAGAAGGATTGTGTGAGGCATTCACTGGTGAGTAAATGGGTTAGTGGTTGGTTAACAAGGATTCTGTGAGGCATTCACTGGATAGTAAATGGGTTAGTGGTGGGTTAACAAGGATTCTGTGAGGCATTCACTGGTGAGTAAATGGGTTAATGGTGGGTTAAGAAGGATTCTCTGAGGAATTCACTGGAGAGTAAATGGGTTAGTGGTGGGTTAACAAGGATTTTGTGAGGCATTCACTGGTGAGTAAATGGGTTAGTGGTGGGTTAACAAGGATTCTCTGAGGCATTCACTGGTGAGTAAATGGGTTAATGGTGGGTTAAGAAGGATTGTGTGAGGCATTCACTGGTGAGTAAATGGGTTAGTGGTGGGTTAACAAGGATTCTGTGTGGAATTCACTGGTGAGTAAATGGGTTAATGGTGGGTTAAGAAGGATTGTGTGAGGCATTCACTGGTGAGTAAATGGGTTAGTGGTTGGTTAACAAGGATTCTGTGAGGCATTCACTGGATAGTAAATGGGTTAGTGGTGGGTTAACAAGGATTCTGTGAGGCATTCACTGGTGAGTAAATGGGTTAATGGTGGGTTAAGAAGGATTGTGTGAGGCATTCACTGGTGAGTAAATGGGTTAGTGGTGGGTTAACAAGGATTCTGTGTGGCATTCACTGGTGAGTAAATGGGTTAGTGGTGGGTTAACAAGGATTCTGTGAGGCATTCACTGGTGAGTAAATGGGTTAATGGTGGGTTAAGAAGGATTGTGTGAGGCATTCACTGGTGAGTAAATGGGTTAGTGGTTGGTTAACAAGGATTCTGTGAGGCATTCACTGGATAGTAAATGGGTTAGTGGTGGGTTAACAAGGATTCTGTGAGGCATTCACTGGTGAGTAAATGGGTTAATGGTGGGTTAAGAAGGATTCTCTGAGGAATTCACTGGAGAGTAAATGGGTTAGTGGTGGGTTAACAAGGATTCTGTGAGGCATTCACTGGTGAGTAAATGGGTTAGTGGTGGGTTAACAAGGATTCTCTGAGGCATTCACTGGTGAGTAAATGGGTTAATGGTGGGTTAAGAAGGATTGTGTGAGGCATTCACTGGAGAGTAAATGGGTTAGTGGTGGGTAAACAAGGATTCTGTGAGGCATTCACTGGAGAGTAAATGGGTTAGTGGTGGGTAAACAAGGATTCTGTGAGGCATTCACTGGAGAGTAAATGGGTTAGTGGTGGGTAAACAAGGATTCTGTGAGGCATTCACTGGTGAGTAAATGGGTTAGCGGTGGGTTAACAAGGATTCTGTGAGGCATTCACTGGTGAGTAAATGGGTTAGTGGTGGG
>JAUCBJ010000588.1:0-24606 GCA_032718475.1 Nemertoderma westbladi | reverse complement strand
GTATTTCTACCTAATACTATGATATAGTATTTCTACCTAATACTTATGATATAGTATTTCTACCTAATACTTATGATATAGTATTTCTACCTAATACTTATGATATAGTATTTCTACCTAATACTTATGATATAGTATTTCTACCTAATACTTATGATATAGTATTTCTACCTAATACTATGATATAGTATTTCTACCTAATACTTATGATATAGTATTTCTACCTAATACTATGATATAGTATTTCTACCTAATACTTATGATATAGTATTTCTACCTAATACTATGACATAGTATTTCTACCTAATACTTATGATATAGTATTTCTACCTAATACTTATGATATAGTATTTCTACCTAATACTTATGATATAGTATTTCTACCTAATACTATGATATAGTATTTCTACCTAATACTTATGATATAGTATTTCTACCTAATACTATGACATAGTATTTCTACCTAATACTTATGATATAGTATTTCTACCTAATACTTATGATATAGTATTTCTACCTAATACTTATGATATAGTATTTCTACCTAATACTTATGATATAGTATTTCTACCTAATACTTATGATATAGTATTTCTACCTAATACTATGATATAGTATTTCTACCTAATACTTATGATATAGTATTTCTACCTAATACTTATGATATAGTATTTCTACCTAATACTTATGATATAGTATTTCTACCTAATACTATGATATAGTATTTCTACCTAATACTTATGATATAGTATTTCTACCTAATACTTATGATATAGTATTTCTACCTAATACTTATGATATAGTATTTCTACCTAATACTTATGATATAGTATTTCTACCTAATACTTATGATATAGTATTTCTACCTAATACTATGATATAGTATTTCTACCTAATACTTATGATATAGTATTTCTACCTAATACTTATGATATAGTATTTCTACCTAATACTTATGATATAGTATTTCTACCTAATACTTATGATATAGTATTTCTACCTAATACTTATGATATAGTATTTCTACCTAATACTTATGATATAGTATTTCTACCTAATACTTATGATATAGTATTTCTACCTAATACTTATGATATAGTATTTCTACCTAATACTTATGATATAGTATTTCTACCTAATACTATGATATAGTATTTCTACCTAATACTATGATATAGTATTTCTACCTAATACTTATGATATAGTATTTCTACCTAATACTATGATATAGTATTTCTACCTAATACTTATGATATAGTATTTCTACCTAATACTTATGATATAGTATTTCTACCTAATACTTATGATATAGTATTTCTACCTAATACTATGATATAGTATTTCTACCTAATACTTATGATATAGTATTTCTACCTAATACTTATGATATAGTATTTCTACCTAATACTATGATATAGTATTTCTACCTAATACTTATGATATAGTATTTCTACCTAATACTATGATATAGTATTTCTACCTAATACTTATGATATAGTATTTCTACCTAATACTTATGATATAGTATTTCTACCTAATACTATGATATAGTATTTCTACCTAATACTTATGACATAGTATTTCTACCTAATACTATGATATAGTATTTCTACCTAATACTTATGATATAGTATTTCTACCTAATACTTATGATATAGTATTTCTACCTAATACTATGATATAGTATTTCTACCTAATACTTATGACATAGTATTTCTACCTAATACTATGACATAGTATTTCTACCTAATACTTATGATATAGTATTTCTACCTAATACTTATGATATAGTATTTCTACCTAATACTTATGATATAGTATTTCTACCTAATACTATGATATAGTATTTCTACCTAATACTTATGACATAGTATTTCTACCTAATACTATGACATAGTATTTCTACCTAATACTTATGATATAGTATTTCTACCTAATACTTATGATATAGTATTTCTACCTAATACTTATGATATAGTATTTCTACCTAATACTTATGACATAGTATTTCTACCTAATACTATGACATAGTATTTCTACCTAATACTTATGATATAGTATTTCTACCTAATACTTATGATATAGTATTTCTACCTAATACTTATGACATAGTATTTCTACCTAATACTATGATATAGTATTTCTACCTAATACTTATGATATAGTATTTCTACCTAATACTTATGATATAGTATTTCTACCTAATACTATGATATAGTATTTCTACCTAATACTTATGACATAGTATTTCTACCTAATACTATGACATAGTATTTCTACCTAATACTTATGATATAGTATTTCTACCTAATACTTATGATATAGTATTTCTACCTAATACTATGATATAGTATTTCTACCTAATACTTATGATATAGTATTTCTACCTAATACTATGACATAGTATTTCTACCTAATACTTATGATATAGTATTTCTACCTAATACTTATGATATAGTATTTCTACCTAATACTTATGACATAGTATTTCTACCTAATACTATGATATAGTATTTCTACCTAATACTTATGATATAGTATTTCTACCTAATACTATGACATAGTATTTCTACCTAATACTTATGATATAGTATTTCTACCTAATACTTATGATATAGTATTTCTACCTAATACTATGATATAGTATTTCTACCTAATACTTATGATATAGTATTTCTACCTAATACTTATGACATAGTATTTCTACCTAATACTATGGCATAGTATTTCTACCTAATACTTATGATATAGTATTTCTACCTAATACTTATGATATAGTATTTCTACCTAATACTATGATATAGTATTTCTACCTAATACTTATGATATAGTATTTCTACCTAATACTTATGACATAGTATTTCTACCTAATACTATGATATAGTATTTCTACCTAATACTTATGATATAGTATTTCTACCTAATACTTATGACATAGTATTTCTACCTAATACTATGACATAGTATTTCTACCTAATACTTATGATATAGTATTTCTACCTAATACTTATGATATAGTATTTCTACCTAATACTATGATATAGTATTTCTACCTAATACTTATGATATAGTATTTCTACCTAATACTTATGATATAGTATTTCTACCTAATACTTATGACATAGTATTTCTACCTAATACTATGACATAGTATTTCTACCTAATACTTATGATATAGTATTTCTACCTAATACTTATGATATAGTATTTCTACCTAATACTATGATATAGTATTTCTACCTAATACTATGATATAGTATTTCTACCTAATACTTATGATATAGTATTTCTACCTAATACTTATGACATAGTATTTCTACCTAATACTATGACATAGTATTTCTACCTAATACTTATGATATAGTATTTCTACCTAATACTTATGACATAGTATTTCTACCTAATACTATGGCATAGTATTTCTACCTAATACTTATGATATAGTATTTCTACCTAATACTTATGATATAGTATTTCTACCTAATACTATGGCATAGTATTTCTACCTAATACTATGACATAGTATTTCTACCTAATACTTATGATATAGTATTTCTACCTAATACTTATGACATAGTATTTCTACCTAATACTATGGCATAGTATTTCTACCTAATACTTATGATATAGTATTTCTACCTAATACTTATGATATAGTATTTCTACCTAATACTATGGCATAGTATTTCTACCTAATACTATGACATAGTATTTCTACCTAATACTTATGATATAGTATTTCTACCTAATACTTATGATATAGTATTTCTACCTAATACTATGATATAGTATTTCTACCTAATACTTATGATATAGTATTTCTACCTAATACTATGATATAGTATTTCTACCTAATACTATGACATAGTATTTCTACCTAATACTTATGATATAGTATTTCTACCTAATACTTATGACATAGTATTTCTACCTAATACTATGGCATAGTATTTCTACCTAATACTATGACATAGTATTTCTACCTAATACTATGATATAGTATTTCTACCTAATACTATGATATAGTATTTCTACCTAATACTATGATATAGTATTTCTACCTAATACTTATGATATAGTATTTCTACCTAATACTATGATATAGTATTTCTACCTAATACTATGACATAGTATTTCTACCTAATACTTATGATATAGTATTTCTACCTAATACTTATGACATAGTATTTCTACCTAATACTATGGCATAGTATTTCTACCTAATACTATGATATAGTATTTCTACCTAATACTTATGATATAGTATTTCTACCTAATACTATGGCATAGTATTTCTACCTAATACTATGGCATAGTATTTCTACCTAATACTTATGATATAGTATTTCTACCTAATACTTATGATATAGTATTTCTACCTAATACTTATGACATAGTATTTCTACCTAATACTATGATATAGTATTTCTACCTAATACTTATGACATAGTATTTCTACCTAATACTATGGCATAGTATTTCTACCTAATACTTATGATATAGTATTTCTACCTAATACTTATGATATAGTATTTCTACCTAATACTTATGATATAGTATTTCTACCTAATACTTATGACATAGTATTTCTACCTAATACTATGGCATAGTATTTCTACCTAATACTTATGATATAGTATTTCTACCTAATACTTATGATATAGTATTTCTACCTAATACTTATGACATAGTATTTCTATAAAGGGATAATGGCAGCAGGGAGAGATTAATAGGTTAGCCAATGATGGGACAGGATACCACCTGATTGGAGTGCATCCATTGGTCAGGCCACGTAAAGCAGTAGGTAGGAATATTCAATATGTGTTGATAATATAACCATTGCATTTATTGCTTATAGTTCAGTTGGTATGTGTAGAGTTGTGGGACCGGAACGGTTTTTAACCGTCGTCATTACCGTGCTATTATATTCTGATTGTGCTATTATTATATTCTGACATTACGAACAACTGCCACTAAAACTCAGTTATTCAAACGGCCTTTGGCCTTCTAGATTCAGATACCAGCCTTTCAGCAGCCTACAGACGCGGCGACACGTATAATCCAAACAACACACCGGTCGGGATCCAGACTGCCAACTCAAGGATCCCATCACAAACGCTCAGTTTCATTCATGTTCGATAATAAAGAAGCTGAAAGATTAAAAATGACAAAATTGTACTTTGGCGCTTACAGCTTTCTTCATTTTGTTATACGGTTGTTTACAGACCTGGTAATGAAAATGTTGTCCAGACACACTTACTGGAGCATACTATAGTACTGGAGCATAGCCATTATCCGGCACTGACTACAGTTTTATAATCCACAATGTCCCACTCAGTTAATCAAGGCTCTCCAACCATTTGAAAGTGGTGGCGAACGTGAAATACAGGTGGCAGTAGCAGTGGTGGCGAACGTGAAATACAGGTGGCAGTAGCAGTGGTGGCGAACGTGAAATACAGGTGGCAGTAGCAGTGGTGGCGAACGTGAAATACAGGTGGCAGTAGCAGTGGTGGCGAACGTGAAATACAGATGGGAGTAGCAGTGGTGGCGAACGTGAAATACAGGTGGCAGTAGCAGTGGTGGCGAACGTGAAATACAGGTGGCAGTAGCAGTGGTGGCGAACGTGAAATACAGGTGGCAGTAGCAGTGGTGGCGAACGTGAAATACAGGTGGGAGTAGCAGTGGTGGCGAACGTGAAATACAGGTGGCAGTAGCAGTGGTGGCGAACGTGAAATACAGGTGGCAGTAGCAGTGGTGGCGAACGTGAAATACAGGTGGCAGTAGCAGTGGTGGCGAACGTGAAATACAGATGGGAGTAGCAGTGGTGGCGAACGTGAAATACAGATGGGAGTAGCAGTGGTGGCGAACGTGAAATACAGATGGGAGTAGCAGTGGTGGCGAACGTGAAATACAGGTGGCAGTAGCAGTGGTGGTGAACGTGAAATACAGATGGGAGTAGCAGTGGTGGCAAACGTGAAATACAGATGGGAGTAGCAGTGGTGGCGAACGTGAAATACAGGTGAGAGTAGCAGTGGTGGTGAACGTGAAATACAGGTGAGAGTAGCAGTGGTGGCGAACGTGAAATACAGATGGGAGTAGCAGTGGTGGCGAACGTGAAATACAGGTGGCAGTAGCAGTGGTGGCGAACGTGAAATACAGGTGAGAGTAGCAGTGGTGGCGAACGTGAAATACAGATGGGAGTAGCAGTGGTGGCGAACGTGAAATACAGATGGGAGTAGCAGTGGTGGCGAACGTGAAATACAGGTGGGAGTAGCAGTGGTGGCGAACGTGAAATACAGATGGGAGTAGCAGTGGTGGCAAACGTGAAATACAGATGGGAGTAGCAGTGGTGGCGAACGTGAAATACAGGTGAGAGTAGCAGTGGTGGTGAACGTGAAATACAGATGGGAGTAGCAGTGGTGGTGAACGTGAAATACAGATGGGAGTAGCAGTGGTGGCAAACGTGAAATACAGGTGGGAGTAGCAGTGGTGGTGAACGTGAAATACAGATGGGAGTAGCAGTGGTGGCAAACGTGAAATACAGATGGGAGTAGCAGTGGTGGCAAACGTGAAATACAGATGGGAGTAGCAGTGGTGGCGAACGTGAAATACAGGTGAGTGTACCAGTGGTGGCGAACGTGAAATACAGGTGAGAGTAGCAGTGGTGGTGAACGTGAAATACAGATGGGAGTAGCAGTGGTGGCAAACGTGAAATACAGATGGGAGTAGCAGTGGTGGCGAACGTGAAATACAGGTGAGAGTAGCAGTGGTGGCGAACGTGAAATACAGGTGAGAGTAGCAGTGGTGGCGAACGTGAAATACAGATGGGAGTAGCAGTGGTGGTGAACGTGAAATACAGATGGGAGTAGCAGTGGTGGCGAACGTGAAATACAGGTGGGAGTAGCAGTGGTGGTGAACGTGAAATACAGATGGGAGTAGCAGTGGTGGCAAACGTGAAATACAGATGGGAGTAGCAGTGGTGGCAAACGTGAAATACAGATGGGAGTAGCAGTGGTGGCGAACGTGAAATACAGGTGAGAGTAGCAGTGGTGGTGAACGTGAAATACAGATGGGAGTAGCAGTGGTGGCAAACGTGAAATACAGATGGGAGTAGCAGTGGTGGCGAACGTGAAATACAGGTGGGAGTAGCAGTGGTGGTGAACGTGAAATACAGATGGGAGTAGCAGTGGTGGCGAACGTGAAATACAGGTGAGAGTAGCAGTGGTGGTGAACGTGAAATACAGATGGGAGTAGCAGTGGTGGCGAACGTGAAATACAGATGGGAGTAGCAGTGGTGGCGAACGTGAAATACAGGTGAGAGTACCAGTGGTATAGCTACTAGTCGCACAACACCATATAACCCGCGTGGTAATGGACAATGTGAACGTTACAATGGTGTAGTTTAGAAAGCAATAAATCTGGCACTAAAGTCTAAGAATCTCCCTATATCGCACTGGTAAACTGTTCTACCCGATGTAATGCATTCATTACGTAGTTTGTTGTGTACAGCTACCAATGAAACTCCATATGAGCGTTTATTTAATTACCATCGTAAGTCTGGCTGTGGAACGGCGCTACCAACATGGCTGAGTTCTACAGGACCTGTTATACTCCGACGTCATGTTAGACATAGTAAGTCAACATTGGAGCTCCTAGATGCAAATCCAACATATGCACACGTTGGTCTCGCTAATGGTCGAGAGACCACTGTATCGCTCCATGATTTGGCCCCATGTGGAGATCGTACAGCTGAAATCAGTGTTCCTGACAATGCCACCTCAACCATTCCAACCCATAGAAAAGAATAATGGTACTATTGAGTCTGAAAGACCAGGGACGTAGATCTACAAGGAACAGACATCCCCCGGAACATTTAAATCTGTGATGCGGTTTAACTGCAAACATTAAATTACTTTCAGTTTCTAACTTTTGTATACCTTTCATATCCTACCCACGCCATTAATTAATTTAGATTTAGGGACCTTCAATTATTGTTATATGAATGTCTTATTGACTCGTTTCTGTGGGGGAGATTGTTATGGATATACTTGATTGATATCAGTGCTGTGTTGTACAACTGTTGTAGGTGTAGTACTGTTTAGGTTTAATACTAACTGTATAACGTTATAATGTATTATATTATATACTGAGTGTAATTAAGCTAATTAAAGCCAATAGTACTGAAGCATTAATCTATTCATTATTTATCACTGACTCTGGCTTACAACAGTCAGTTGTACCAGTTTCTGGTAAAAATACACTAGATGAGCAAATAGATGAGTGTATATTACAAAGGATGTGATCTATAGTAGATCTAGAATAGGGAGTGATACGAGTATGTTTGTTTATAGTTTGAGTGAAGCCGTTAGATGATATTGTATTAATATATTCACTAGTACGAGGCTTATTTGGTTTAGAAACATCCATATTATAATCACCGGTTATAACAATGTCGCAATTTGTTGAGGCTAATTTGGAAAGTGTATCATTAAAATCTTTATTAAAACTATCAAACTTTATTTCGTCTGAGCAATGTATATTATTCTTTTAATTAAAATAGAAATGCAAATGCTTATATTTGCATGCAAAATTGAGACTGTTTATAATATAAAGTAAAATCAGGGTTTCCCGTTAAAATCAGTTAAAATATATCCCTACTGAGTATATCAGTTTATATCACTAATAAGATGCTGCTAAAAGAGATTTAATTACATAATTTTCTCTACTATAAATAAGCTCATCGAAGTTGTCCAAACAGTTTGTCTTCATTGACCTCATTAAACAATCAGATCGACCTTTCCTATCGGGACATTCTAACAGAAAGTGAATTTCTGTTTCTGATTCCTCACAAGTACAATGGCTGACAAATATATCTCCATAGATTAATCTTATATGTCAAAGATTTCCCTGCCCTAGTATAATTCCTAAGATAAAACTTTCTTGAGGTCTAGCACAGGCAAAGTTCATTGGTAGGAGTTGAGGGGATCATGTCGTTTTCACTAAGGCATCATTAAGACAGGAGATGGCTTGAAACGGGAGATGGCACTCTTTCCATAAATGTTGGGTGTAGCAACTCATTTGTATCTGATTATAATGTAAAGTCTCTGGGGTATAGTTTTTGAGGTCAATTAGGTGCCCCGACCGTTCATTATTCGTCCAAGCAAAATATGCCATATTATCACTGATGTGGGCAAAGAAACAATGCTTGTAGTTCATATAACCGTCAGACCATATGGAGTTTAGATCTCCGGTTTTTTATAGAAGTTTCAATAAAAATTTTGTTCTAATAATTTGACAACAAATCTCTGGTGGTGGTAGACCACAAACTATTTGTAGTTTCTCTCTTTGAGGGTTAAATAAGTTTCCAACTGACTGCTTCAACATAGTTGTCAATAAGTCATTCAGTATCTTCATGCAATTGTGATTCGCCCATATAGGGGAAGCATAGAGAACCTTCGGTAAAATTAATGATTGTAATAAGATTGTTTTTTGTAAGATTTATACCGCTAGTGGGTGTAATAAATCTGGATATTGGTGTCATGTTGTTTCAATGCCTTTTGTGTCGCTTTCCTTGTTACTATAAAAATCGGTCTTATTTGATTCCATAAAATTATCCACATCTTTTTTAAAATTATTATCAAAGTTCTCATTCTTTAGATGATGTCCAGAGAAGAACGTCTCACACATGTAGTCCGCTTTTTCCTTCTCATCTATCAAGAGCCTGTCCTCCATTAGTCACTCTCGAGTCACTCTTGTTCTTAAAGTTTCGCTTAAACGATTTCCAAAAGTCTGTCGAATTTGACTTGTTTAGATCAGTAACTTGTTTCTGAAACCATTCTCTGCGAGATGGTTCTATTTTGTCAATAAAGCGCTGTTTTGCATTATTATATTTTGACAGGTTGCAGGGATCAGATTGTAGACGGTAGCTCTTCCGGGCTGCCCTCAGCTCATTCGACAATTTTGATAGACCCTGATTTCAGAACGGTTTGTGTGCTTCGATATTACCTTGGTATTCAAAACATTTTCATGACATAGATGCGTAGATAATGCAGATTTATATTTAGAATGCATTGGAAAACTAGGGGCAATTTTTGATGAAGCTAATACTTCCTTTTGTTTAGCTCTGGGAGATTTTAATGCTGACATTAATACTTATTTTTTTGATTACCTTAACAATTGGTGTATTATCTCTAATTGTGCAATACACGATGTAGAATTACTACCCAATGATACCTTCACCTTTGTTAGTGCCTCACATGGGTCACACTCTTGGTTGGACCATTTGGTATGCACAAAGGCATCCGTTTCATTGGTATCTCATATTTCGGTAAATTTCGATTTAACTTTTTATGACCATATGCCAATTTGCGCTAATTTATTTATTCCTGGTTTTAGTAAATCCGTCTACCAGCCAAAAGGCCATATAAATCATTCTAGTTCGGACACCAAAATATTAAACAGACCCAATTGGAGTAAAGCTTCCAACTCAAATATTTTAGAGTACCAAGCGGCACTTAATAGTTTATTATGTAAGATAAATGTCCCTAAGGATACATGTAGCTGTACAAATACGCAATGTGACAATAGTTTGCACAGGGATGCTTTAGACGCCTATTACAGTGACATTATTGGTGCTGTAAATCTGGCTGCTGCTAGGACTATCCCAAAACAAAGAAGTTCACATATACAGAATAATTTTAAAATAGTTCCCGGTTGGAATGATCTCATTAAGCACTTATACGACCAGTCAATCATCCCAGGCATGGAAATCGATCAATCTGCTTACTGGGCGGAAAAGCCAACCAACCACCAAGGTTAAGGCTGAATCACCAGCCGATCGCCTCAATGGTTGGAAAGCCCACTTTGAAAAGCTCCTCAATAATGACAGGGTATTGCCTGATAACTTTATAGAAGTAAAAGTGTCTGAGTCTGTACTCCCAGATATTCCCATTGGCGATATCTCCTTTGCAGAAGTGAAGGCTGCTGCAAAGAGCATTAAGACCAATCGTGCCAGTGGAGTAGATGGTGTTCCCCCTGAGGTCTTTAAAATACCTGAGTGTTTAAAGCTCATCTATCCCATCATAGTAGACATGTACCGTACAACAAGAGTCCCACAAGAAATGAAAACAAATAAGTTGGTGCCAGTTCCCAAGAAGGGCAACCTAACACTCTATGGTTCTTTTCGGGGAATCTCATTGATCTCGATTGCTGCAAAACTTTACAATAGAATTCTATTAAATCGCATCAGGGATCCCATTGAGAGACTGCTACGTGGAAATCAGAATGGGTTCCGTAAAGGTCGTGGGACCATGGAGCCCATTTTGGCACTTAGAAGGATAATTGAAGAGTTATCAAAAAAGAAAGACAGGCATCTGGCTGTTATCTTTGTTGACTTCTTCAAGGCCTTTGATTCAGTCTCTCGCTCACGTATGTTCAGCATACTTTCATTATATGGGATTCCTGATGAAATTATTGCAGCAATCAGATCAGTATACGATGGTTCGACAACATTTGTGTCTACTGTTGACGGTGACACAGAACCATTTGAAGTGTTATGGGGCGTCCTCCAAGGAGACACACTTGCACCATTCTTGTTCATTATTGTGGTTGACTATGTTCTACGCATGTCCTTAGATCATCATAATGAAGATGGGGTGATGATAACTCCACCTACTGGCTCCAGAAGTCGAGGAAATCCTGCCAAGTACCTAACTGATCTAGACTTTGCTGATGACTTAGGAGTACTCTCAGAATCATTAGAGGGAGCCCAGCGGCTCCTCAGCTCATTAGAACATGCTGCTTCCAGTGTTGGTCTTTTTATTAACTCCAGAAAGACCAAAATTCTGACAGTTAACTTTGAAAGTCCTCAGCAAGTCTCTGATCGGATGAGCATAAGCTCAAAGGATGGTATGCTTGAGCATGTGGACGACTTCTGTTACCTGGGATCATGGATCCGGAAGTCAGGTGAGGACCTTCGAATACGTAAGGGAAAGGCATGGGCAGCCTTGAATAGGCTTTCCAGGATTTGGAAGTCACCTAGAATTAATCGGAAACTTAAGGTCCGATTATTTAGAGCAGCAGTAGTTCCAGTACTCCTCTACGGGAGTCCATGCTGGGCTCTAACTGCTGAGGACACCAAATCTCTGGAAGGCACATTCACAAGAATGCTACGCCGGGTACATTGTGTCAAGTACAATGCACACATCTCCATCCAGACACTATATAACATTGGAGGTGTCTCATTGGTTCCCCCAAGCTTGACACTAGAACAAAATCGCCTCCGCTTTGCAGGACATTGCTTTCGCCGTGAGGACCAGCCTGTGCATAATCTTGTACTTTGGCAGCCTCATGGAGTGAATAAGCATGGTGGACAGCCCATGACTCTCTTGAGACGCATCTTAAAGGACACTGGCCTTAAAGATGCGGATGATCTAGCAAATGTCATGGGTGATAGGGAGTTGTGGCGGTGCAATTTTGTTGACAAGCCGGCACAGCATTCTTAAAAATGCAGCTGCAATGCAGCATGCCGATCCTAGTAGTAGTAGTAGTATAGGTTATTTTTTTCGAATATGGTGTACCAATGGGTGTCCCCGAGCAGGTCCTATTTTTCGTGAATATATGTCTGCTAAACTAGAATTTAAACGGGCACTACGCCAATGTAAACGTAGTGAAAACGTAATCCGTTCAGATAAACTTGCAGAGTCGCTGTATTCTCGCAATCAAAACGATTTCTGGGACAATGTTAGGAAACACTGTGGTTCCAATGTACCGCTCTCTAGTAAGGTGGGAGGTGCTGTTGGTGAAAACGAAATTTGTAATACCTTTATGGAAAAATTTTCCAATTTATATAACCGAGTAAACGACGACTCTGACAAGAATAACGTAGAATCACAGTTTACTAATATTGTATATAGATCTGACATGATAGTAACTGAAACAGAAATAGCTGTAGCAGTTGCCAGATTGTCTGCTGGTAAAATTGGTCCTGAAGGTATTTGCACCGAAAATTTTACCAATGGTACGGCCTGTTTATTCTCGCATTTGGCATTAACCCTATTAAACCCGGGGGGGGGGTCAATATGACCCCCCCGTGGTTTTTTTATTATAATTCTGAAACAAACGCAGTTGGGAATCTGAAATTTTATGACTTTTCCTAAAAATCTATTGTCTTCCTAGTAGTGAAAACCGTTTTCAAAAATATTGGGTACTTTTCGAGTTATAGCACCATTTTTTAACCCTACTTTTGGCACTTTTTTTGAGATGTTTTTTGAAAATTACATTTCATTAAATATGAATTGTAACATCTCTATTTTTGATTTACACCGGTTTTTTGGTGTTAGAAATTTGATGGAATTCATATAAATTGATTTAGAAATTTCAAACTTGTTTTTTTCGGTGGGTGCCAAATTTTGGTGCCAGCACCAAATTTTGAATTATGTCAATTTTGTAAATTGATTGTTTGAAACTTGTTTTTTACGCAATTGGGGTTTTTTTTTGGGGTTCTGGATTCGATGAAATATATACGAGTTGCACCAAGCGTATCAAACTTGTATTTTTCGGTGCTGTGTGCAAATTTTGGTGCTAGCACGAAATTTTGAAAATTCATTCGATAGATAAAATTGCTTGTGACAATTTATTTCTTGCGTTTTAGAGGTTTATAGCTGTTCTGAATTCAATGGAATAAATAATTATCGAACTAGACATCTCAAACTTGTATTTTTCGAATGTGGGTGCAAAATGTGGTGCTAGCACCAAATTTTGAAAAACATCAAATATATCAATTGATTGTGTCACCTTGTTTCTTGCGTTATACGGGTTTGTGATGGTTCTGAATTCAATGGAATCAGTAAAAATTTCATAAGAGTTCTCAAACTGGTATTTTTCGCCAGTGGGTGAAAGTTGTTGTGCCAGCACCAAATTTTGGAAAATATGCAAATTTATCAGTAGATAGTATCACCTTGTTTCTTGCGTTATACGGGTTTATGAGGGTCCTGAATCCGATGGAATCCATAAAAACAGCACTGGACATCGCAAACTTGTACTTTTTGGTGATGGGTACGAAATTTGGTGCTAGCACCAAAATTTGCCAAATTACGCCGAAAAATACAAGTATCAATGATCTGGCATATTAGAAATGTATTCCATTAGAATCAGCGCCCTCGAAAACCTGAAAATGTGAATTTATAGCATCGTATAAGTGAATTAAAAATTTTGTGTTCTACCTGAAAAGTGCTGGTTACTTGTTTTTTTCATTTTTTTCCTACGCAGAGAGGACTAAACGGCCATTTATAGTAATCATATCATTTTTAAATATTTTCGAATGTTTTTTGCACCCCAGAAAACCTGTATTGAAAAATAATTAGCCGAAAATGTAACGTTCAAATTTTATGAAAATTGTGCACTACTTGTAATTTTGGTGCTGCAATATAACCACCCCAGTACATTTTTTCGAAAATTTTTTTTTTCGGTCGGATCCAGACAAGTGATACCTACGTACAAACAAAAAATCAGACGTTTTCGTAAATATTTGTAGATTTTAGAGGGGGGGGTCAATATGACCCCCTCCCGGTATTTGTACAGCATTTTATAGCCCGGTACTAATAGGGTTAACCTTTAGTTCTTTTAATGTCCATGGTTATATGTGTGACGATCTCATGCGTTGTAACATTCTACCCATTGTGAAGGATAATAACGAAGATATCACCATATTTGATAATTACAGAGGTAATTGCGCTGGCAACTATAAGTGGTAAAATTCTAGAACTAATATACCTTGAACGTTTTGGTGGTAAACTCAACACTACTGACTCACAATTCGGCTTCAAAGGAAAATTAGGCACTGAGTTATGTATTTATGCTTTAAAGGAAATATTACAGTTTTACTTAGAAAATGACAGCCCTGTATACGTTTGCTTTCAAAGGAACAAAGCAAGGCGGAATATTATCGGGTTACTATTTCTATGCAGTATATATTGACGACTTAAGCAAGAAACTTACTGACAAACGTAGGATGTCAATTAAATAATCATAGGATTAACCATCTTTTATACGAGGATGATCTTTCTTTAATGTCTAACTCCACAGCAGGTCTCCATAAACTTACAGATACATTTGTAGATTACGCTAATAGACATTCCAGTGAAGTCAATATCAAAAAATCCAAATACATGTACTTCGTACCTAAATCATGTAAATCAAGCTTGGTAAGTATGTTCAGCATTAACGGTAAACCTATTGAAATTGTAAGTAAGTGTAAATATTTAGGCCACATATTTCACTGTTCCACGGACGATAGTTACGACATACTCAATCAGCTGTCCAGTTTATATAAGAGAGGTAACTTCCTCATTCGTAAGTTTAGTTTCTGTTCGAAAACTGTTAAAATAAAACTGTTCCGTTCTTTCTGCACCCAGATATACTGTATTTCTTTATGGGCAAGGCAAAATTATTCTCTTACAAGGTATAATCGATTACGGGTTACAACAATATAATTAGAAAGTTATTTGGATTTTCGTACGACAGTAGTGTGTCGTATATGTGTGGAGCTCTAAATCTTCCAAAACTGGTTCATATCCGCCACAGTGCGTTGGAGTCCCAGTTGCATCGCATGAGATCATCTGAAAACCGAATTTTACAAACAGTTGGCTTGGTAACATGTACCACGAGCCGTATCATTGGTGCCCAATCTAATGTTGTGCCACAAACGTAATATTGTAATGCCGTACGTCCTTTTGTTCTTCTTTTCTTTTTGTTTAATGTTTATAACTCTTATATTCCATCTTACATAATTATTTACTTATTATACTATTTTTATATATTATTGTTCTTTGTCCTGCTCGGGGCCCCTTTTTTCTAACGTAAATCTTTAATCTTTTAATAACCGATCCTTTTTTATTGCTAACTTTATTTGACACTGTGCTTTCTTTACTCGATATATAAATTTACCGGTACTTTTATGGGCTGCTATATTAAGCCTGGAATAAAGATAATAATAATAATAATAATAGATTTATACAGTAGCTCCCAACAAAAACTCCCATAGTTCTGCAGGGTCCTCAAGGAGTGTCCATGTATCATTGGTTTCTTTCAATATATTTTCTAATGAATGTGACCAGAAAGCCCAATCTGTATCTTTTAATTCATATACTCCTAAGTCGAGCGAACTCGGACAGAGAGACAATTAATTCATATATATATTTTTTATCATTGTCATTCTCCCGTCACTTTAAGTCTTTATACACTTAATATACGGGGTAATGTCCTCTATTTGGAGTTCCAGCAAATAGTTCAAAGTTTTTATCAATGAAAATTTCAACACAATTACTCGATATTTTTTCTGAGGCTATTAGAAAGTCTATCAAGCTTCCACCTTTCTCACAAGTAAATGTGTTCTCATGAGGAGTAATGAGATCGAATGAGCGATAAATACAGCCAATTAATAATGGCTTATTAGTGTGAGGCCTCACCACTTCTATCCAGCAATTTTTAGGGCCGTTGAAACGGAGGTCAGGTCGTATTGATGTTTCTAAGTGGGAGCGCACATAAATAGCCGTGCCTCCTCTGGCTAGTCTCTTGTACACCATTTTCGAAAATCACAATAAAGTTCCTTAAATAAACGAATGGCAACTTCATTTAATACACTATCTTTAGTTAAAAACGTTTCCGAAAAAGACAGAATGTCGAATTTGGCATTCATAGATTACAAAAAATTTGTAATTGCACATATATTTGCGATTAAGCTCCTGCAATTTAAACGCATTAATGACAAATTCGATCTGCTGTTATTTCCGTAGAATTGGTTATCAAATGTTGTTTCATTAAAGTAATCCCCTAGAATCAAATTGCAATTCAAGTTATCATCAGGATTAATATCACTAAAGATGTTGCCAGCAGCCCAGGGCTGGATTATGGCCTAGTCTAGCTAGGCTATAGCCTAGGGGCCCCCGACTTTTTGGGGCCCCAAAGCAAATTAAAAATTAGAAATCAATAAATAATGTAAAATTGAAACTATGGAAACAATTCTTTGACTGGAAAACCATGAATTTTACCGGTTTAGGCCGCGTTCACACTCCCGAGTCAAAGTCAAAAGAAAAAAAAATAAATATAGCTAGCTAGCAATAATAAATAATAATACATTATATATGCCTAATATAATACATAGGGGCATTCTAGGAAAAATTAAATTTCATGTGATGTGTTTTACATTTTGTCTTTTTACTTAGTCTTGGACTCGGTAATGTGAAATGCGGCCTTACAATTTGACAGAGGGGTCATCAATAATATTACTAAATTCACTGCCATTGAACTTCCGTTATTGGTTATTCCAGGATTTGGAAGTCACCGAGAATTAATCGGAAACTTAAGGTCCGATTATTTAGAGCAGCAGTAGTTCCAGTACTCCTCTATGGGAGTCCATGCTGGGCTCTAACTGCTGAGGACACCAAATCTCTGGATGGCACATTTACAAGAATGTTACGCCTGGTTCATTGTGTCAAGTACAATGCACACATCTCCAACCAGACACTATATAACATTGGAGGTGTCCCATTGGTTCCCCCAAGCTTGACACTAGAACAAAATCGCCTCCGCTTTGCAGGACATTGCTTTCGCCGTGAGGACCAGCCAGTGCATAATCTTGTACTTTGGCAGCCTCATAGAGTGAATAAGCATGGTGGACAGCCCATGACTTTCTTGAGACGCATCTTAAAGGACACTGGCCTTAAAGATGCAGATGATCTAGCCAATGTCATGGGTGATAGGGAGTTGTGGCGGTGCAATTTTGTCGATAAGCCGGCACAGCATTCTTAAAAATGCAGCTGCAATGCAGCATGCCGATCCTAGTAGTATATAGTAGGGCCTATATTTCGATGCTAGTTTTAGCAGGTCTGGATAACTTTGCTCCCCTCCATATTTTGTCAGTGTGCCTTTAGGTTGATATTTATTATGATATCGAAAACATTTATTACATTTCTCAAATTTTAAGGCTATTATTACAGTTTTTCTGCAAACCCGCGGATGTGCATAAAATTCGGGGACTTATTGTATTTGGTTCAATGCATTCACTATAGCAGCAGTACGCCTTTTTGAGTGCTGGAGCATATTAGTGCATATTAGTATAATATATCGTACCCTGAATATATATATAATTATTATATAGTCTAGTGTAGAACGAAAATAATAGACAGACCAAAATCAAGCAATAAAAATAATAAGAATAATAATAATAATAATTATTATTATATATATATTATACACCATGACCCGTAATATAGTATCATTTTCTGATGATACGGACCCCCCCCCCCCCAGATTTTTCTACAAATCTTTATCATATTGCTTGAAATTTGAAACACAACTAGTTCAACTCACCGTGGTTGTTAACATGAAGCCGGAATTTTCGATTTCGCCTGTAAATTTTATTTATAAGCGTTTTAAAAAAGTCTCTTTTGCGAAATCGCACCCTCTGTGTCGTTGCCATTCTTCACTTTAGTCGTAATTTTTCACATCAATAGAAAGCTTGCGTTGCAAGGATTCCAAATATGTAACAATGTCTGAATTTCGCTGAGAAACAGCTGAGAAATAGGCATTCAAAGATTTCAAGAATTATTGTTCACTGCAGGCCATTTATTCTATTTAAAAAATACACAAAATTCTAGAATGTGTTATTTATTTTGTGAGTTGGTAGGCAACAGCGGTATGCCTATACAATATCTATATTACCTAGCTAATCATAGGTAAACAAATTGTTCCAGAATATTGTGTATTTTTATTAAATAGAATAAATGGCCTGCAGCGAACAATAATTCTTGCAATCTTTGAATGCCTATTTCTCAGCTGTTTCTCAACGAAATTCAGACATTGTTACATATTTGGAATCCTTTCAACGCAAGCTTTCTATTGATGTGAAAAAATTACGACTAATGTGAAGAATGGCAATGATACATACATTTTTTTTTGCTTTGCTTCGCCGGGATTTGGATCATCAGCTACACTAACCCGTGCAGGACACATGTTAATCAAACTAACCACACCAAAAACCAGCTAAAAACACACACGTGTAATTTAAGTTAAGTCAGTGCTCACATTTTGACCGATATCTCGAGAAGTAATAACTCTAGCGTTGTTTTGATGATGTCAGCACCCACTAAATCGACCTTTGCGGTTCGAATGATACTAATATCAGTGCAATAGGAGTAAGAAAAGTAGATATTCACTACAATTGAGTATCAGGCAGTTCTGCTATATAATATTAATACATTTAATATGAGGCGCATGCTGTGCTTTTTGGCACGCTGTAAGACGGAGATAGAGCTAGGATAGATTTTCTTATTGCGAGGTCCAAATTTCTTGAAGGGAACGAACAAACTACTACCATTTTCACAATGCTATTGAAAGACTGGAAAAATTCATTTACAGTGGAACAGTTTGCTAACTGTTTGTCCCATTTGACATTTTTCATTAAAGATTTAAAGAAAGATGAAAACCTCACCACGGCACGGATGCCTTCCCATGAAAATGAGAGACATTGGGGTTGGAAAGGAGGAAGTGATGGCGGCAAAATGGTCTCTGATATTTGACCATAATCTGGGGTTGCCCGTGTAGCAGCTGGAGCAGAAGGATCTGTTAAACTGACAGGTTGGTTCTCCTGGATACCAGGCTCAACTACTGGGGGCACTGGTTGCAGGGCCACTGGCCCAGTAGCATGACTATCGTTGGCTGATGAACCAAGTGCTGGTATGCCTGGGTGGGCCAGGTCGGCAACCAGAGCAGTCAGAGGAAGCCACCTTAGCTGGAGAAGCAGTACTTGTTGAAGGGATGGCATCCCTTATTACTGGATTTGGGATGATCCAGCCAGTATCTGGGATCATTAATCCAGTGTCTGGGACTTCGCAAACTGACTGTTGGACCCATTGGGATAGACAAACTTTCATCTTGATTTCCGGATAAGAAACCAACTGAACCTGCCTCATATATGCTTCCTGGGGGATTATTACATAAGGTTTTGTCGGCATCGACAAAAGTATCCTCATCGGTTGATGTAACATGAGCTTCAGCTGGTTGTGAGTAAGAGCCAGTCACTGATACATCCGCCTTATCTTGGGTTGGCAAAGGTTGAGAGGCACAGTATTGTGGAACTCTGTCCCATCCTACCATTCCCATATTTCGAAGGGGTGCAATTGTAACATTCTCACCCAGATCGGACACAAACGCACCATGAACAACAGCCAGTCTTTCCTTTACAACCACAGCAGCTAACATTCGGGTTGGATACCGATCTACTGGATACTGTCCTTGTCCCTTGCACCTCCCGATTGAATATGGGTTACAATTGGTGCATAATGTCCCATTCTTCAACAACGACAGTTTTTGCATGTTCCACCAGGAGCACATGAACAACATTGTTGTCTACCCTGGGACATACTTTGAGATGATCAAAACAAAAATATATATATCTATTATAAGACTAATCTAAATATATCAGTCAATCGTACAAAAGAGGTTATGATTGAATTGTTGATATATTAGTTAATCGATTGAATTCAATATTACCCCATGGTCAGTTAATTAGCATTAAATAAATGATCACTCCAGGGCGTCGGAAGTCAGTTAATGAAATGTACTGGTGACACAGTCTCAGACAACACGAAGTGAGGCATTAAATTTACACAAATTAACATTTATGATTTATGGGTAAGAAACAGCACATTCTCATGGAGGCAAGTGATGGCATTCAGAGGCCGTAAAGCAATAATGAAAAATGATCAAACAAAAATATTAAACAAAATATTGAAGTAAATAAATTGATTTAGTGAGAGCTGATGCACATGCACATTTGGGTAGGAATGCAACTAATCGATATGGCAATGGAGCAATTAATTGAATCAAATAATGTTCTGTTAGAAAATGAAGGCCGTAACATCAGAATCCGAACATATCTTCTTTGGTATCGATTTCTCCACGGTGCAAACGAATACAGATCCATTGTGTGTGAAGTATGAGAATATTAACTTAGCCCGATGTAATTCGCAGATGAGGGTAATTAATTTCGAGCCCATGGGGGTAAGATGTGAAATGGGCGATGTGAAATGGGCGAAATGGAAATGGAAATCCCTTGGGAGAAATGTACACAAGTACTGTACTCGTTCAACAACAGCGAACAATTATTTCATTGGACGAAAATATATTTAGTGGTTGGCCAAGCCTCCATTTCATACAGAGGATCTGTCCTCTGGAACAGTCTTCCCATAAATTTACAAACCATAAAAAGTGTCGGTTCTTTCAAATGACAATGCAAGGAGATACTTTTCAAAAATGAAACTCCCGTTCTTGTAAACAGATAATCTATATCATACAATGATTAACATTTATATTTTCTTTAATTATTATTATTATTTTTTTTTCATCATAGACTTCTTTATTTTGGTAGCATCTACAAAGCCTAAATCAAATCAAATTAAATTGACTTACCTGTTTGCATCGTTGGGGAGGGTTTGGAGAGGGGGGTGGCAGTTACATAACTAGCAGCAGTACATTCATTTTATCTTGTCTGTTAATTCTACTCTACCTACTGCACTCTTTCTAAGTAGTCCATGGGCCAGCCAACATAGGGGATACTTTTTGGTAACCACCCGGAACCTAGCTTCTGGCCATTGATTTTGATATGATAACAAATCTGAATCGGTAGCTGACTTGGTGTTATAACCGGTTGTCATGGAAATGGTAAAACAACAAACATGCTGTAGTATTCTAATAACTCAATATAAATTCATCGCATCTTTTGAAAAAGATAGCTACTGGTCTAACAATTCTAAATGTGACATAAAATTCTGGAATATAATTATTGTTACCATGGGAATGTTGCTAAATGAAAACTGACATGTTTTAGAAAAATAGCTACCATTCTAGAACAATACCATTATTTTAAAAACAAATTACCGCATTTTATTGAATATTAGTTTTGGAAAATGTTGGTATACTGAGAGCTAAACTTGTTTTGTTATAACGGTGATATATGATTCCAAAGATATACCCAAGTTTGAAATATTTGTATTTTTCATCAATTTAATCTCATTCCACTCTGTTTCAAAATAATGACTTTAACAAATATTTATGTCAATAAAAAACAATCAAGATGTGTCGACAAATCACTTTAAAATGACAAGTGACATCTAAATGGCATTTCAGACAACACTCCTTCACAGGTTACCATGACTACCACTACAGATGCAATTGAAGATGATTGATATGATTGATATGACACAAACTTAAATGACTTGACACCTACCACAAAAGAGAGGTTAGTTATTTTAGTATATTCATACTAAATTGAAGCACATTCTTGAAGCACAAGCATCCAATCAGGTATTATCATATCCTGCTCATCTAACAGACAGACCTACAGTATAATGGGAGAAGGTACATTGATGATGGATACTAAACTTTTTTCCAAATATACGCTTGGTAGTTGGCTTTGGATATATACAGTAGGTGTATAAACTATACTTACAAGGGGCAGCAAAGGTTGACTCGATTTCTCCACTTTTTGAGATTAAAAGACGATACTGAAGCACGTTCACGTCATTAATATCTGACCACCTGAGATATAATTGGCATATAAAACTTTCTAAATCTCTAGATACGATTCTGATAGTTGCCAATGTTCGCCAATGAAGAATATTAACATGTGTTGGAAGGTTAAGAATATATAGACATCAATGCAGAGGCAGGTTTCACTGAAAGGGATGGTGGGGGGGGGGGGGGGGGGGGGGGGGGTATCCAATAGCAAACGTCAAAGACTAGATCAAGTATGTGACATTCATATTCGAGATGATAATGAGGGTGGCGGCAATAAATGAACACAAAATCCTGGACCTGACTTATGCATAATTGTAAGGGTCCAGTAGTATACCGCTTACCAGATCCTAGTAACGATGTATCTTACTATGAGACTCTAGTAATGTATACGGGCTTGTACAGTATCTGACAACAAATCCCAGTCCAGGATATCTAAACAAACAGATATAGTACACAAACGACTACTGGCGAGGAACAGAGCCTTGTATCTATTCTATGTACGTGAGCGGGTCTAATGCCTACGTACTAGACAGAAGGATACCTGTCCTCTAACCGGTGAGGCAGATGTACAGTTACAGTAACAGACCAAACTCACGGGAAAACAATCCCCGCGCAGCGAATCCTAACTATCACTGACAGTCCTAAATACAGTAACTTGCCGCGGTGTGATTTATATGGTTTATATACGAGCTAGTGGGTTAACAGACCTAGCGTAACAACACTGACAGTCCTAAATCAGTCGAAAAGGGGTCGTGCCTAAATGTAACAATAACTGATCCCCCTGTACGAAATCAGTCTAAAAGGTCAGGCCTAAATGTAACAATACCGTTGTCCAGACAAACAACAGTTTAATAACGAAAGTGAAATACTCCTTATCGCCGCAACTAAATCAGATCCTAATTTTACAAATACAGATAATTTCCACCTAACGTAATGTATAGTACGCTATAGCTAGTAGAACTTTAAGGGCGATATGTTTTAGGGCGTGTGTGTGTGGGTGTGTTACAAATAAAACAATTTCGAGTAATTCCTTTTACTAGGTTTTAGTGATTTTCTGACTAAAATGATACCGTGCGCTAGCTACTAAAATAAACTAGTCGCGTTTGTAGAACTTTATACTCACGAATGACGTCAAAGCTCTCTCCTTCCTATCCACAACCCAATGGGCAACCACAGTGTTAGTAACTACACCCGTGATCGGCACTAATACCAGATTCTGGTTGTAAGATAAGAATAGGGGTTAATCGCTACCGTACGTTAGCTGATCTGGTATACTAATTTAATTCTAGAACTTTGTTGCTGCGGTAGTTAGCAGCAATACCTATCAGTACGTGGCAAGGCGCGGTAGGATATTAATAAACCTCCCTAGGCCAAGCAGTGTGCCGGTAGCAGAAATGCTCCTTGCCTGATCAAATCTCTAACTCCAGACAGGGGGGGGGGGGGGGGGGGGGGGGGGGGTACTAATGTACGTTCTACAAAGCGAACCGGTACCAAACAGTTAGTGCTACGAATCACTAAATTATGGAACATATGCTGTCCGTACCTAATATGTACTCGCGTACTGACGAATGGCAATAGTTCGCACCTGCAGGAAGTACAGGTTAACCCAGGGGTTCGTAGGACTGACAAGAAGGGGGGGGGGGGGGTGTCTGGATATAATTATTTGATCCTAAATTTGCGGCGTCCAGTGCGGTGTCACGCTTACCCTGATCTATAGGTCTTACGGCGGGCAAGGGCGTCGAACAAAGTCTTACCTTTCTCACAAAGCGGGCGCTGCATGGCAAGTTGAGCATTTCGAAGGGGCAAAGGGGGTGCGCGGTCGATCCAATGTGGGCGCTAGCGTGTTGTGGACATCCCTTCCCTGCGTTGCTTACGGCCTAACGGTCTAGGCTGCCATCTCCCTGGTGTTCGGCTGTCCCGAAGTCGGACCAAAAGAAAACATGTCAGGAAATTGCAGTATATTTACAGTTTTACAAAAGGATTTATCAAAACGAAGTTTCAACAAGAAACCGAATAAACTAAATTTTACAA
>JAUCBJ010000587.1:0-49743 GCA_032718475.1 Nemertoderma westbladi | reverse complement strand
AAAGGGTGTTTCCTAATCTGAAAACCGCTATTTAATGACTCTTTTAGTTTTCAAGTTATAACAATTTCCATTTAGGGTGAACTATTGAAATTACTAGGCCTATTGTTGTTGTTTGTTTGTATAATGTTTCTTTTAATTGGCCACAAACGTTTTCTACAACGATGTACTTCCTATATCTAATTTACTATAACAATAACAATAACAAAAAAAATAAATTACAATTACTATGTATAATGAAAGGTCGATTATCTCCAATATTTTTTTTATGAAATTGGTAATTTCAAAATCCATGTACTTCTACAATTTTTCAGCAACCTTTAGTCTGAACATTTCTGTGGGTCTCTACATAGCCACCCTGCATAAAAGTATCAGACAATTTTTCGAAATTTTTGTTAATAAAATTTAATACTATTTAGAAGTTTAGAACAAACCTAAAAGATAGCATAAATTTGCAGCGCCACCTAGCGGTGCAGAATTATTTTCACAAAATTTCGCCTGATAGTTATGTTGCCCCATCTTTGATCTATCATACAGTATAAAAAAACTTTCATGTGATTAGATTCAAAACTGTAAAAGCCTTAAGATTTTAATCACAACGAAGTTTTTTTTATTGTTTACTATTATTAACTAATATTAAATTGCGAAAAATAAAATTTTTCTGACCTGCCATGTAGAATAGCATCTTAGGTACCTATATTCCATATTATAGCCATAATCAAACAATTTTGAAACGGTGAGAGTGATAAATAAAAGAGTTGTCCGAAAATGGTATAACCCCCCCCCCCCCACCCCCCCCCCCCCCCTTATAATTTATCTATAAATTTATCTTATATATAACTTTTAATTTGCCATTTGAATTTTAATTAATTTATTAACGTTTTATTTAAAATAAATTACACAAAAGTGCAAATATTTATCAAAATTTCATAAGATAGGCCTACATTTAAAGAACTGTCGAAACCAGTTCCAATGAGCTGAATTAATGAAATTTGGTGAAAAATAGCGGATGATTATTTATTTGAAAATGAAAAATGTTATTCCGGGAAAATTTACTTAAAAGTTAAAACCTTCCCGCGCAAAATATCTGTCTGGGGTCTGATTCGTTAATAATTATTTCACGAGCCATGGTGAAATAATTATATGATATAGTTAAAATTATATATCATTAATGTAAACTCAACATCAACACTTTCAGTTTAAGATAACAAAGTGCACATATAGTTGTTTGTAAGGGGATGAACAGACAGACAGCTGTACCGCAGTTTATGAGTTTCTCTTTATACAACGGGATTGAAGTCGGTAATTTAATTTACAGATTCCACCACCAGGAGTCTTAATTGGTGTCTTTGTGAACTGATTCTATGTGTTTCTTCAGATATCCCTTTTCACTAAATTGTTTGTCACAGTAACCGCATTTATACTTGATACCTTTATGTACTGATTCCATGTGTCTCTTTAGTATCTGTTTGTCATTAAATCGTTTGTCACAAGAACCGCAATTATACTTGATACCTTTATGTACTGATTCCATGTGTTTCTTCAGATATCCTTTGTCAGTAAATTGTTTGTCACAGGAACCACATTTACACTTGATACCTTTATGAATTAATTCCATGTGTCTCTTTAGACTCCGTTTGTTACCAAATTGTTTGTCACAAGAATCGCATTTATACTTGATCCCTTTATGTACTGATTCTACGTGTATCTTCAGATGTACTTTTGTAGTAAATTGTTTGTCACAAGAACCGCATTTATACTTGATACCTTTATGAATTAATTCCATGTGTCTCTTTAGACTCCGTCTGTCACCAAATTGTTTGTCACAAGAATCGCATTTATACTTGATGCCTTTGTGTACTGATTCTATGTGTATCTTCAGATATCCTTTGTCACTAAATCGTTTTTCACAAGAACCGCATTTATACTTGATGCCTTTATGTACTGATTCCATGTGTCTCTTTAGGCCTCCTTTGTTACTAAATCGTTTTTCACAAGAACCGCATTTATACTTGATGCCTTTATGTACTGATTCCATGTGTCTCTTTAGTATCTGTTTGTCATTAAATCGTTTGTCACAAGAACCGCAATTATACTTGATACCTTTATGTACTGATTGTATGTGTCTCTTTAGTATCTGTTTGTCATTAAATCGTTTGTCACAAGAACCGCAATTATACTTGATACCTTTATGTACTGATCCCATGTGTTTCTTCAGATATCCTTTGCCAGTAAATCGTTTGTCACAAGAACCGCAATTATACTTGATACCTTTATGAATTAATTCCATGTGTCTCTTTAGACTCCGTTTGTCACCAAATTGTTTGTCACAAGAACCGCATTTATACTTGATACCTTTATGTAGTGATTCTATGTGTATCTTCAGATATCCTTTGTTAGTAAATTGTTTGTCACAATAAACACATTTAGACTCGATACCTTTATGTACTGATTCTATGTCTTCCTTCAGATATCCTTTTCTACTAAATTCTTCGTCACAAGAACCGCAATTATACTTGATGCCTTTATGCACTGTTTTCATGTGGTTCCTCATATGTCCTTTGTGAGTAAATTGTTTGTCACAAGACCCAAAATTATACTTGATACCTTTATGCAATGATTTTTTGGGATTCTTTAAATTTACTTTACGATTAAATCGCTTACCCTTGAGAACGGATTTAGCAATAACTTTACAAGCAGATAGTTTCTCAGTAGATAAATCTTCTCTTACAACACGAGATTTATCTTGGGAAGTACCGCAAATAGATTCCGATTTAAAACTGATAACATTTATACCGCTGTTTGTGTTGTCGATGTGATTATTAGAATATTGTTCATCTGTACAGAACTCTTGTTTGATCTTTCGTGATTTATCTTCGGAAGTACCGCAAATAGGTTCCGCTTCTGATTTAAAACTGATAACGTTTATACCGCTGTTTGTGTTGATTTCTTTATTAACAGTTGGTGGAGCGACGCAGTTCTCTTGTTCCTCATCACCGGACTGAGAATCACTTTCATCTGCCATGATACGATCCAGTAAATCCCAAGCAGCGTCACTCAAAGTATTCGAATACATATTTAATACAATTCGGACTAACTGATGTATAAATGTGACAGTCTATATATTACCAATATAATTGAAATTAATGACACAACCATCAGGTCAGTTGGGCCTTTAATACTTTCTGGGTTTGGCTGACTGTAATACTGAATGCAGCAGCTACAGTACTTAGGGGAACTTAGGCGCCTTATAAGTGGACGTGGATATAGAATTCGGTACCAATTAGATCCAAATACAATAGATATAACAGATACGCCGGTAGCTACTAAGAACATGGGGCCTCTATCCCTACCAACATCGGTGGGTAACTCTATGAGATTGATTCATGGAATACAAAAATACTGTAACTTTACAATAGAAGGTTTGCGGCCTCGTCACTGTAGAAAATCGTAACAGAGGTTGTCTAACAATAACTCGCTAGTAGTTGGCGCCAATTTATCTATCATGGAACCAATTATCAATGTATTGTAGTTACGATGGTCCCCAACGGCCGTCGTTTTATCAACGTAATAATATCCATCTATTGGAGGGTGACTACAAAACAAATAACGATAAAGAAAAACAAAATAAAGACCCGTACAAAACACATGTGTTAATTTTCGTTTATCGTTTTGGTTCGCCCAACACGCCTCCTGTAACCTGCTCCTTTACTAAACTGCTCCTTTACTAAACTGCTCCTTTAAATGGCAATGGCCTAACGTCTTTGGGACCTAACGCTCTTTGGGTCGTAACGCTCTTTGGGTTGTAACGCGACTTTACCTCTTTGTTTTGTACTGGTCCCAAAGAGCGTTAGGTGCCATTGCCTTTAAAGAAAAAGAAAGGCCTACAGTTCCTTTGTGAGTGTGACAGGAGGAAATGTATCCCCACGTATTTTGACCCCCTTGTCCCATTGCCCCCTAGCTAGGACCAAATCTGCCAGCAGATATTGTCCTTTCGCGCAGCCGCAGCTGTTGTCCCACTTTAAGCTAATGGAAACTACCTGACTTATGAATACCGACAGAATAAATATACTGTAGAAGGTTGATGATATTGATAATCTGATAATCGGTCTTACTTCAAGAATGGGTATACGAGAATAATAAGCTATATGATAACCTATAATCGGCATATAATGCTGAGTAGGGTTCAACAGAAGCTTCGGCTTCGGTTCGGTTCGGGCCGAAGTTTGGCAATTTCGGTTCGGTTCGGCTTCTGCAATTGATACTGCAGAAGCCCGGAGCAAACTTTGCTAAATATTCCAAGTACCGGTATTACATTGACTGATTGAACTAAGACCAGAAGACAGTAAGACTAATCAATCTGTCATGATTGTACTAATTAATTTTGGAGTGAAAACGTTAAGCAGGTACTGGTGCAGAGCAGACACTGGTGCAGGCAGAGCAGACACTGGTGCAGAGCAGACAGTGATGCAGACAGTGGTGCAGACACCTGGTGCAGACAGTGGTGCACGCACTGGTGCAGACAGTGGTGCAGACATTGGTGCAGACAGTGGTGCAGACAGTGGTGCAGATACTGGTGCAGACACTGGTGAAGATAGTGGTGCACACACCTGGTGCAGACAGTTGTGCATCAGTGGTGCAGACACTGGTGCAAACAGTGGTGCAGACAGTGGTGCAGGCAGTGGTGCAGACAGTGGTGCAGGCAGTGGTGCAGGCAGTGGCAGAGTGGTGCAGACACTGGTGCATACAGTGGTGCAGACAGTGGTGCAGACACTGGTGCAGACAGTGGTGTAGACACTGGTGCGGACAGTGGAGCAGACAGTGGTGCAGACACCTGGTGCAGACAGTGGCTGAGTGGTGCAGACAGTATTGCAGACACTGGTGCAGACAGTGGTGCAGACACTGGTGCAGACAGTGGTGCAGACACTGGTGCAGACAGTAAAGGGGCGAGCAGGTTAGTAAAGGAGCAGTTTAGTAAAGGAGCAGGTTTCAGAGGAGTATTGGGGGAACCAAAACAATAAACGTTATTGTTTTGCGGGCTAAGAATACCCAAGGGCCAAGAATACACACAGGCTAAGAATACTCGCGGGCTAAGAATTCCTGAGACCTTACTGTAGTTAGTTAGTGAATGTATATCCCCAGCATGAGACTATATCTTAATGAGCTCGTTTTATTATACAGTAATAAGCAGTGGCTCCAGTAAAGGTAAACAAATTAAACATACTCTGTATAAAGTAGTTATTCATGTAAAAACAATAAACACTGTCGCTTAAACCTCATTCCTTGGAGACATTGCTGCTTACAATTTATAGACATTATTGTTTATATGAAAAAGGGAATACCGATTAATTACTTTCGTACACACCTCTTTTTGATTTTGTCTGTGTCCGTGTCTGCACCACTGTCTGCACCAGTGTCTGCATCACTGTCTGCACCAGTGTCTGCACCACTGTATGCACCACTGTCTGTTCCACTGTCTGCACCACTGTCCGCACCAGGTGTCTGCTCCACTGTCTCCACCAGTGTCTGCACCACTGTATGCACCAGTGTCTGCACCACTGTCTGCACCAGTGTCTGCACCACTGTCTGCACCAGTTAGTGTCTGCACCACTGGCCGCACGCGCACCAGGTGTCTGCACCACTGTCTGCTTAACGTTTACACCCTTACTGCCTTAATTTTGGACTGAACTTCCAGCATTTAAATTCATTATTTTTTTTAATTGTTTCCAGGTTACTTGGGTAGTTTCAAAATTAGCCTACTAAATATACCTACTAGCCTACCTCATATAAATAGTATTACAAAGACTACCGGTACCTGTACTTTTAGTGAGGTTTTCTAAATTTGATGTCACTATACTGTACGGCTTACTACGGGTGAAATTTGGTGCATACAGTAAGTGCATGCATACAGTAAAGTATACAGTAGTTTAGGTTAGTAATGTACAGTAATGTAAATATTGCCATTTTATTTTGTAGTATTTATTTTTTTAATTAATCATAGCTTTCTCGCTAAGTCCGCAGACCAAATAGGTACCAGTCTGCCACTGCCAGTCAGCCAGTATAGTGACGTAAATACGAATTTATGACCATAACTTGCTAACTTTCTGAACTTCGGTTCGGATTCGGTTCGGTTCGGCCCGAAGTTGGCCCTGCTTCGGTTCGGTTCGGTTCGGCCCTATAAAGTGCCTTCTGTTGAACCCTAGTAGTGACCCCCTTAACCTGAAATAATAACATTTATTTCAAATAGGCCTATTGACAAAAACCCATTGTACGGGTATAAATATATTATAAATCAACTCGAACCGATTTATAAAATAGTAGGCCTGTCATCCATCAATTAGGTCTTAATATCAGTTGGACCACTGCTTAAACAACGGTAATAAAGTAACGTAAAGTAACCCTTTAAATTCAGAAATTCGGTTATTCTAAATAATTGACATTACCGGTATTTAAGGTAGGCTTATTATTATATTTATATAAATTTAGGCTGAAATTATACCGGTATTCTGTGACTAAACCTAGTTTGTAATAATACTTATATATATCTTATAAGTGTATACCGGTATTCTAATATTGTATATATCAGTATATTGTGTTACATTGAGTAGCAGTATCGGTAATTGATCACTAGGCTTACAGTTGATACTGAATTACTAGACTTGCTTTAACTGTCGTTATAGTAGTAGGCATTCAACTGTATAATCAAACATAACTGACAAAAAGCAAACTCTGTCAGATAGTCTCCCAGACACAACAGTCTGCCGAGACATTGCCCTGGGACGATTAATCCAGCCGACATCGCCTCCAGAGGAGCAACTCCGCAAGAACTGATAGATACTCCATACTGGTTAGGTGGACCCGACTTCCTAAGCAAGGAAGAGGATGAATGGCCTCCTCATCTTACCACGGCTGAGATTAGACAAGCCAAGGGAGCGGAGAAAGTCAAACCTAAAACCCGGGCGAGTAAATCGAAGTTATTTAAACCTATAGTAGATCTGTCTGTATTACACATTTCCGGAGACGACGTTTTGGATCCAAAATTTCCCGCCACAAATAAGTCTGTTGTGGAGATTAGAGAGAGAGACTGGAAATCTGGAACACCAGACGTCTCGCAGGGACTCTCACCCCTCCTGCAGATAGCGATACATCACTACAGCTCCTGCAGTCCTGGAATTGGCTCTGTAAGGCCGTTGCATATTTGAAACAATGTTTTCATTATCACTACTCCAGAAAGAAGATCGCTAGTGATACCGCTCCACTGACATCTGCGCAGGTCCATGCTATTAAAGATCTTCCCAAATACAAGGTATCGGAACGGTTTCTGACGGAGAAGATCAGTTACCAGGAGCATGAAGAAACCAATAAGCAGATACTGAGACTCCTGCAATGCTATGAGGATTCCGATAAGTATTTCCTGTTGTTGAGAAATCCACAGATGTGCTTAAGGGATCTTTTCTCTAGCACTATGATAGATGGGTTAATACGTGTTGGAGGGAGACTAACTAATGCTCCATTATCCTTTGACACTGAGTTTCCCATACTCATTAGAAATCTTGAAATACAAATCAAGATGATTGTAGATGTTCACAGTAGGCTTTACCATGCTGGTAGAGAACGAGTTCTTAGCGAAATTCGAACTCGCTATTATTTTCATAAACCCCGTAGAGCTCTGAACCAAGTTCTTAGGAACTGCATACCCTGTAGGAAAGCATTCAGTAGGCCTTTAACACAGCGAGAGGCAGAATTACCTAGGGAACGAGTAAGCTTCTATGAACCACCCTTTACTAATACCGGTGTGGATTTATTTGGCCCTATTGAAGTATATCGTGCTAGGACTATAGTCAAGAGATGGTGTGTCATCTTTGTCTGTATGACTTGTAGAGCTATCCATCTCGATATGGTGAACGATCTATCTACCAACAGCTTCATACTGAGCTTACGCCGACAGATCGCTTGCTTTGGAACTAGTAATACGATGAGATCGGATAAGGGAATGAACTTCATTGGTGCCAACAATGAAATTAAGGCTTACGTCAAAGATTGGAACCAAAGACAGGTGGACGATCAGCTAAGGGTGACAGCGTCTAGCTGGACCTTCAACGCCGCCGACGCCCCTTGGTGGGGAGGAAGTTGGGAGAGATTAATCAGAAGCGTGAAGACCGCATTTCACTTTATAGTGCCGTGCCGCGCGTATCTCACCGACGAACTTTTGCGGACGTTAATGGAGGAAATCGCCGCCTATCTCAACGAGAGACCGCTTATGCCAGTCTCAGCAAGTCCCAATTCCCTGGAAGCGCTAACACCCGCGCACTTCCTACTAAAGAAACCTGTAGCCATGCTCCCATGATCGGAAATCACGGACGGAGACGAATACTGCTGTCAAACTTGGCAACTAATGCAGTTGTTATCTTGTCGTTTCGCTGACCATTTCGAAAAACATTATCTGCCTATGCTACAACTTCGAACCAAGTGGTTTGCGCAGCAAGAAAACGTCAGCGCCGGAGACATGGTACTTATAGTGGACTCAGATCTTCCACGTAAGCGGTGGCAGACAGGTCGTATCATCGAGACCCATCTGTCGGATGATGGTTTAGTGCGATCGGTAGAACTCGTCGTCATGCGACGTAACTTTAAGAAACCGGGAATTGTCTTCGAGATGCAGCAGATCAATCTCCCAGTTGGTCGTTTATGTTTACTGGAAAGTGACCGAGAACTCTCCGGAAACTATGGAAGGCAAGATACTCTTCCCACGACCACCTCCCTAATCCCTCAAACATCTAGGGGCTCCCCAACGTAACAACGTCTGGAGTGGGTGTGTGACTATATTATTTTATATATTTTTATTATTTTTATATTTATGTATGGATTATTATGTACTTTATTATAATCGTTTTCTTTAATTTTATTTAGTAGAATGTTATTTTAGCGATTATTTAGTAGATTAGTGCAATATATATTCGCGTTTGTTACTTAATTACGTATATTATATATTTAGTGTGACGGCGAGAAATAATTATTTTCTCTTTCCTTACTGTCCGTATCATATTATAAATGCGTGACTACAGTAAGATGAAATGTCCGTACTTATTAAAGTACAATAAAGCCACTACTATATTTAAGTATTATTGGTAGGCAGAGTATTAGGAATGCAAAGTTCAGATCCTCGTGTCTCGGCTAAACCAAGCTCTGGGTAGACCTTGGAAACGACTTGCCTCTTCTCACTAACATTGCTTCTTGCGATATTGCTCTCATACCTTATATTAAATAATACATATAGTAGCGTGATGTCCCTTTAACAGTAGCGTAAAACGCAAAATAAACCTGTTAAACCCGTTGACCATCTGTAATTCTAGTCGATTAAGATATCGCGGCACCCACCGATATACTTGAAAGACAATAATTTTAGAATCAGTGGTTAACGTCCCCAGACAAGTTCTGGAATAAACCGGTGCCCATCCTAAATATTAATTATTAATATTTACAAAATCTGTCAAAATTTAGATCCTTTAAAATTCTAGTCGATTAAGATATCGTAGCACTTACCGATACTCTTAAAAAGACAAATTTCCTACAATCAAGGATCCCAGTTCCCAGACATGTTCTGGAATCAAATTGTGTCTATTCGAACTTTAAATAATAAAATTTACGGGAATAAATTTAAATTCATCTTTTTAATGAATTTAATAAATTGTCATTTTGTGCAATTTATAACATTCCCAAAATTCCATTAATTAATAAATCATGGGAGCGGAGATTCACCCTATTAAGTGTATTAGTGTGCGAGAATCTCCAATATATAGTCAATAGCCGATAAAATTCATAAAATCATATATAAAGAGGGATATTGACAATTAAAGAATTACTATTAAATTGCATCCCTACGGTGGCCCATAACTGTCACAGTATATAAAAAGGAACGACAGAAATTAAAAAGCCACGGCAGAAATTAAAGAAGCTACGGCAGAAATTAAAGAAGCCACGGCAGAAATTAAAAAGCCACGGCAGAAATTAAAGAAGCTACGGCAGAAATTAAAAAGCCACGGCAGAAATTAAAGAAGCTACGGCAGAAATTAAAAAGCCACGGCAGAAATTAAAAAGACACGGCAGAAATTAAAGAAGCCACGGCAGAAATTAAAGCAAGCTACGGCAGAAATTAAAAAGCCACGGCAGAAATTAAAAAGCACGGCAGAAATTAAAGAAGCTACGGCAGAAATTAAAAAGCCACGGCAGAAATTAAAGAAGCTACGCAGAAATTAAAAAGCCACGGCAGAAATTAAAAAGCCACGGCAGAAATTAAAAAGCCACGGCAGAAATTAAAGAAGCTACGGCAGAAATTAAAGAAGCTACGGCAGAAATTAAAAAGCCACGGCAGAAATTAAAAAGCCACGGCAGAAATTGAAAAGCAACTGCTATTGCTAGATTATATGAGTATGAGTGCCGACTGCAAGCTATTGCTATCGGCCAGTAAAAAAATAGGTAAAAAAAATAATAAAAAAAAATAGGTAAAAAAATTAGAAAAAATAGGTGAAATGTAAAGGTAAGGTAAAAATAGGTAGGAAAAAATATTTGCTATAATGTATTGTAATAATCATGGCTTTTTAATTTCTGCCGTGGCTTTTTAATTTCTGCCGTAGCTTCTTTAATTTCTGCCGTGGCTTTTTAATTTCTGCCGTTGCTTTTTAATTTCTGCCGTGGCTTTTTAATTTCTGCCGTGGCTTTTTAATTTCTGCCGTAGCTTCTTTAATTTATGCCGTGGCTTTTTAATTTCTGCCGTGGCTTTTTAATTTCTGCCGTAGTTTCTTTAATTTCTGCCGTGGCTTTTTAATTTCTGCCGTGGCTTTTTAATTTCTGCCGTAGTTTCTTTAATTTCTGCCGTGGCTTTTAAATTTCTGCCGTGGCTTTTTAATTTCTGCCATTCCTTTTTATATCCTGTGACAGTTATGGGCCACCGTACATCCCAGATCTGTATGCATGAGAATTACCCTAATTCTACCGCTAACTTTCCATAATGTCACCATAGCAACCACAAACGCTAGAATTAGAAGCGAGTTAAAAGAGCAATAGAGAGCTTGCCCCTTTGAATAGCATACGGAACAAATAGCACACTGTTAGTATCCAGGGATACATAATAATAACGTGACATTCTGGAAGGCACTTGACTAACGGACAAATGACCCGAATGATGTGTGACAGAATGTGTACCACTTGTGACAGTTGTGTGGAATTTGTGCGTTTATAGGTGAATGTTACTACTAAAGTGTGTTTACAGTAGCGAGTCGCAGTTGTGAAAGTAGCCCTAACTCTGCCGAAAGAACCTGAAGTAAATCTAAGCCCTTGGGACGGACAGTGGAGTGACTCGCGCTGGTTGTTGTTGTCGTTGTGTAGCTACTACGTTTGGCGATAGACACGGCGGCGCCAGCGCACATCAGCGAAATACGACTGTTTGAGCGACCTAGGGGAAAACTTGGATTGATGGAATGCTTATCGCAGTTGAGTTACCTTGTGTGTTAGATCTTGAGGTTTTAAACATGAGCTCAAATAGAAAAGGAATTCAAATAGATAAGTAAATCCTATCATTAAATCCTGCTTTTTGCTTTTTAACTTGCATCATTAAACTATGTGAAAATTTATATTTCTGTTTGTAGAGTACTTGAACTGTAAACTTACTAAATTGAACTTCGTCTGTAAACTGAACTTATAGATCGTCGCTTAACTAACTTGATATTATTTCTTCTTGGAAGACTAAATCCAAAAAATAGTAAATATATAAAAAATAAAATTTATATGTTAAAAACAATGGAAAAGGCCAATGCGCTATTTTAACCCTTTCGATAGGGCTAATACCTACAATTTTTGGTTGAACTAGTTTTTTATACGTTGGTTGAACTAAGCTACAATTTTTGGGTGAACTAGTTTTTTATACGTTGGTTGAACTAAGCTACAATTTTTGGTTGTACTAGTTTTTTATACGTTGATTGAACTAAGCTACAATTTTTGGTTGAACTAGTTTCTTATACGTTGGTTGAACTAAGCTACAATTTTTGGTTGAACTAGTTTTTTATACGTTGGTTGAACTAAGCTACAATTTTTGGTTGAACTAGTTTTCATACGTTGGTTAAACTAAGCTACAATGTTTTGGTTGAACTAGTTTTTTGTACGTTGGTTGAACTAAGCTACAATGTTTTAGTTGAACTAGTTTTTTATACGTTGATTGAACTAAGCTACAATTTTTGGTTGAACTAGTTTTCATACGTTGGTTGAACTAAGCTACAATGTTTTGGTTGAACTAGTTTTTTATACGTTGGTTGAACTAAGCTACAATGTTTTGGTTAAACTAGTTTTTTATAGGTTGGTTGAATTAAGCTCCAATTTTTGGTTGAACTAGTTTTTTATACGTTGGTTGAACAAAGCTACAATGTTTTGGTTGAACTAGTTTCTTATACGTTGGTTGAACTAAGCTACAATGTTTTGGTTGAACTAGCTTTTTATACGTTGGTTGAACTAAGCTACAATTTTTGGTTGAACTAGTTTTTTATGCGTTGGTTGAACTAAGCCACAATTTTTGGTTGAACTAGTTTTTTATACGTTGGTTGAACTAAGCTACAATTTTTGGTTGTACTAGTTTTTTATACGTTGATTGAACTAAGCTACAATTTTTGGTTGAACTAGTTTCTTATACGTTGGTTGAACTAAGCTACAATGTTTTGGTTGAACTAGTTTTTTATACGTTGGTTGAACTAAGCTACAATGTTTTGGTTGAACTAGTTTTTTATACGTTGGTTGAACTAAGCTACAATTTTTGGTTGAACTAGTTTTTTATACGTTGGTTGAACTAAGCTACAATTTTTGGTTGAACTAGTTTTTTATACGTTTGTTGAACAAAGCTACAATGTTTTGGTTGAACTAGTTTTTTATACGTTGGTTGGACTAAGCTACAATTTCTGGTTGAACTAGCTTTTTATACGTTGGTTGAACTAAGCTACAATTTTTGGTTGAACTAGTTTTTTATGCGTTGGTTGAACTAAGCCACAATTTTTGGTTGAACTAGTTTTTTATACGTTGGTTGAACTAAGCTACAATTTCTGGTTGAACTAGTTTTTTATACGTTGGTTGAACTAAGCTACAATTTTTGGTTGAACTAGTCTTCATACGTTGGTTGAACTAAGCTACAATGTTTTGGTTGAACTAGTTTTTTATACGTTGGTTGAACTAAGCTACAATTTTTGGTTGAACTAGTTTTCATACGTTGGTTGAACAAAGCTACAATGTTTTGGTTGAACTAGTTTTTTGTACGTTGGTTGAACTAAGCTACAATGTTTTAGTTGAACTAGTTTTTTATACGTTGATTGAACTAAGCTACAATTTTTGGTTGAACTAGTTTTCATACGTTGGTTGAACTAAGCTACAATTTTTGGTTGAACTAGTTTTTTATACGTTGGTTGAACAAAGCTACAATGTTTTGGTTGAACTAGTTTTTTATACGTTGGTTGGACTAAGCTACAATTTCTGGTTGAACTAGCTTTTTATACGTTGGTTGAACTAAGCTACAATTTTTGGTTGAACTAGTTTTTTATGCGTTGGTTAAACTAAGCCACAATTTTTGGTTGAACTAGTTTTTTATACGTTGGTTGAACTAAGCTACAATTTCTGGTTGAACTAGTTTTTTATACGTTGGTTGAACTAAGCTACAATTTTTGGATGAACTAGTCTTCATACGTTGGTTGAACTAAGCTACAATGTTTTGGTTGAACTAGTTTTTTTATACGTTGGTTGAACTAAGCTACAATTTTTGGTTGAACTAGTTTTCATACGTTGGTTAAACTAAGCTACAATTTTTGGTTGAACTAGTTTTCATACGTTGGTTGAACTAAGCTACAATGTTTTGGTTGAACTAGTTTTTTATACGTTGGTTGAACTAAGCTACAATGTTTTGGTTAAACTAGTTTTTTATAGGTTGGTTGAATTAAGCTCCAATTTTTGGTTGAACTAGTTTTTTATACGTTGGTTGGACTAAGCTACAATTTCTGGTTGAACTAGCTTTTTATACGTTGGTTGAACTAAGCTACAATTTTTGGTTGAACTAGTTTTTTATGCGTTGGTTAAACTAAGCCACAATTTTTGGTTGAACTAGTTTTTTATACGTTGGTTGAACTAAGCTACAATTTCTGGTTGAACTAGTTTTTTATACGTTGGTTGAACTAAGCTACAATTTTTGGATGAACTAGTCTTCATACGTTGGTTGAACTAAGCTACAATGTTTTGGTTGAACTAGTTTTTTTATACGTTGGTTGAACTAAGCTACAATTTTTGGTTGAACTAGTTTTCATACGTTGGTTAAACTAAGCTACAATTTTTGGTTGAACTAGTTTTCATACGTTGGTTGAACTAAGCTACAATGTTTTGGTTGAACTAGTTTTTTATACGTTGGTTGAACTAAGCTACAATGTTTTGGTTAAACTAGTTTTTTATAGGTTGGTTGAATTAAGCTACAATGTTTTGGTTGAACTAGTTTTTTTATACGTTGGTTGAACTAAGCTACAATTTTTGGTTGAACTAGTTTTCATACGTTGGTTAAACTAAGCTACAATTTTTGGTTGAACTAGTTTTCATACGTTGGTTGAACTAAGCTACAATGTTTTGGTTGAACTAGTTTTTTATACGTTGGTTGAACTAAGCTACAATGTTTTGGTTAAACTAGTTTTTTATAGGTTGGTTGAATTAAGCTCCAATTTTTGGTTGAACTAGTTTCTTATACGTTGGTTGAACTAAGCTACAATGTTTTGGTTGAACTAGTTTTTTATACGTTGGTTGAACTAAGCTACAATGTTTTGGTTGAACTAGTTTTTTATACGTTGGTTGAACTAAGCTACAATGTTTTGGTTGAACTAGTTTTTTATACGTTGGTTGAACTAAGCTACAATGTTTTGGTTGAACAAGTTTTCTTTTCATACGTTGGTTGAACTAATTGGTATTGGGTCATTGATTGGTATTGGGCATTTTAATTATTGTATTACTTCTGTCTAGTGCTGTAGATTCTCCGGTAAACAACACTATTGTCTACGGAGTGTCCCCGTTCACTTATTTAATCCGACGACTACAAAAAAACTACCCCCCACCCCCACCCCTCACTCTCTCTCTCTACCCCTACCGCCTACCCTACTCAAATCTACTAAACTAACGCTATGGACAATCTTCACTGTGATTTTTGCTTCTCTGTGTTCACTAATTCAGATTGTAAAATGCATTATGAGCTTTGTGGTTCACATATCACTCACAATGTGGCACATGTCTCACCCAAAGCGAGGTGGATACCTATTTGAGCACGGTTGGTGGTCTGTGGTGCATTTACTGTTATTTGGAACTGTTTCCTTTTGGATATGTTAATAGTGATGATGACGATATATTTGGTGATTCGTCTACCCATTGTAATTTAAACTTCGACGACGATCTATCTAATTCTCCATTCAATGATATTGATCCTGACATATATTTAGATAATAACAATATTTCTCGGGGTTATCACACAGCTGATACTTTTAATAAAGAATTCGGTAACTTAGAGAACTCTAAGTCGTTCTCGGTTTTTCATGTCAATAGCCAAAGCCTACCAACACACAAGTGTGAAATATCCAATTTTTTCCAAACTTTGTCGAGTGATTTCGATGTGTTGACATTTTCTGAAACATTTTTGAGCACTTCTTCGGACTCCTCAGAAATTACTTTTCCAGGTTATGAGTTGGTCTCACAGGATAGGCGTGACACAAAACGAGGCGGCACTGCAATTTTCATTCGAGATGAGTTCGATTTTATTGAACGTACTGATTTACGAATATCGGGACCTGAGAATTGCTGGATCGAAGTAAAACGTCCCCATCCAAATAAACCTCTAATAATAGGATGTATGTATGTTTCCCAAACAGTTGACCGCAATAATTTTATCGATGATTTGGATAACTTACTATCCATGCTAGCTGATAAAGGCTATGACGTGATCATTACAGGTGACATGAACATTAATTTAAAAAAATCTTGTAATTTAACTCTTAATTACCTTCAAACCATAAACTCAAACGGTTTTAAGCAGGTCATTTTCAGAAATTGCCGATCACTTACCGACATTCGTGATCTTAACAGATTATTCTAATTATTTCAGGCCTGATACTACGAACTTTATTTATGATTATTCAAATTTTGATCATACAACATTTTTAGCTGATTTGTCAGACATTGATACGTGGACCTATAATAACGCGAATAATCAGTTGAGAGATCGCTTTGATATATTTTATTCAAATTTAGATGCAATATGTCAAAAACATGCCCCACGCAAAAAAATTCCAAAAAAACTGGTGCCTCATAAACCCTGGCTTACCCAATCACTGGTAAAGTCAATCAATAAAAAAAATAACTTATATGCGAAATACGTTCATAAACAAACCCCGAAAAACCATTTAATATATAAAACATATAGAAATAAACTTACAACAATATTAAGGAGCGCGGAACGGGATTATTATACATCACAATTTGATAAAAATAAATCAAATATGCGGAAAACTTGGCGTACTATTAATACTGCTCTTGGTCGAACACCGAAAAAATCCATTCCACGTAAAATATCCGTGTCTGATGGTAACATTGAGTCATTGATCACTGAACCAGGTGATATTGCCGAAATATTTACTAAATTTTTCACTTCTATAGGTCCTTCTCTCTCCAATGAAATTCCCATATCTCCCCGTTGTCCTCTGCGACATATTAGACATAAAAAATCGAACTCCTTTGCACTTATAAAAACGACACCGGTTGAGGTGCAATATTTTATCTTAGACATAAAAGAAGCCTCAGCTACAAATGATAAATGCCCAATCAAACTTATAAAGCCGGCTGCTCGTATTTTGAGTGAACATATCTCGGAATTAATAAATATAAGCATTGTAAATGGTTTTTTTCCAAATTCGCTCAAGCAAGCACAAGTAATACCTGCCTATAAATCTGGTGATCCGCGTTTTACAACTAATTACCGTCCAATCTCACTATTACCAGTTATGAGTAAATTATACGAGCGTATAATATATGTCCAGCTAGCTTCATATTTAGATAAGTACCTCATACTAAATAGTAACCAGTACGGCTTTAGGAAAAAATACACTACGTCGTATGCAATTCTCGATATCGTAGAAAAGCTGCGTGATTTTCTCGATAATAAATTGTCAGCTTGTACTATTTTCATTGATCTTAAAAAAGCGTTTGACACACTGGATCACGCCATCCTAATCAATAAACTGAAAAGCTATGGAGTCAGGGGGATTCCTCTGCAATTATTTTCTGACTACTTGTCTAATCGTGTACAATTTGTAACACTGGATGGATTCAACTCATCACTACAACCAATACTTTGTGGAATACCACAGGGATCGATCCATGGACCGATCTTGTTCCTGATTTATGTAAACGACCTCCCAAACGCCACATCCTTCTTGACAACCCTTTTTGCTGATGATACAAGTCTAATTAAATATTTAAATAACTAACTTACCAGAATTAATTTCCTCCGTAAACAACGATATAAATGACATTGTAGACTGGTTAATTGATAATAAACTTTTACTCAATCTCAAGAAAACAGAATATACATTATTCTCTAACTCAACACTCTCCCAGGATTCTCTGCCCAAAGTAAAAATTAAAGGTGCAGAAATTTCCAAAGTTAGCTACACAAAATACCTTGGAGTTTTAATTGATAGTAAACTTAACTTTAAAGAGCACATAGCTTACATATTGAAAAAGATTTCCAAATCTGCAGGAATATTTTATAGGCTTCGAAAAATCTTTCCACTTCATATCTTACGTATGTTGTTCTTTGCACTTATTCATCCATATATACAATATGCTATCGTTATCTGGGGTAGCACTTCCTCCACGATGTTAAAACCCATACGAGTCAAAGTAAATAAAGTTCTACGAGCAATTACCTTCAGTCACTGGCAATCATCATCGCTCCCGCTTTACCAACAACTAAATATCCTCCCCTTAGAACAGTTATATAAATATGAGGTTTGTAAAGTAATGTTTGACGTATATAATAATATTTCCACTCCTCTGACACCGCTATTCCGTAAGGCATCTGAGATCCACTCTCACAACACACGCTTTGCAGCCTCTGGTCTATTTCATCCTCCTAAAGTCCGTCTGAAGGTTGCTGAGCAATCACTGTCTTTTCAAGGACCTCGACTTTGGAACAGTCTAGCAATCTCTTATAGGGAAATCAAGAGTAAACCTGTGTTTCTTAAACTTCTGAAGCATGAATTACTAAAATATGAATAATAGCAACTACGGTATAACTGTACGCCTAACTAAAATTGTATGCATGACGCAAAATATATTATTTATATATATATATGTGTGTAGGTATATATGTATGTGTAGGTATATGTATTGTATATATATATGTGTGTATGTGTATATGTGTGTCGTTTGTAATTCATTTATATATCATATCATTGATGTGTGTATGAATGTTATATTGGTGTATATATATGTGTATGCGTGTATATTTAATTGCCCCTAGTTGAGTGTATTTCTAACATTTAGAATTTGGGTAATGTTTTCACCCGGGCGCGGGGTCTCGTATATATTTATTATTATTAAATATTTAAAAAAGAATAATATAGAAATATTGAAATAATATTATTTTTTATTATATTAGTATTATTATTATTACTGTAAATAAATCGTATGTTGTAATAGAGGTGTACGTGCGTGTTTCGTAATATTCATACATAGCTATATTTATTATCTGAGTGAGTCTGGCTAGGTAGGAATATATAAACAGTGCATGTACGTATATACGTGTCTTTAAGTTACCTAACCACCATATCATTGGTTAATGCTATAATGATTCCACCCGGGCGCGGGGACACGTATATACTTATTATGTATATAATTGTATGTCGAATTGGATGTGTAAGTGCGCGTTTGTAATATATACTTAATATATGAATGAGTTGAATATATATAACTGTGTGTGTTCGCGCTTTTAAGACCTTTAGCAGTTTAACCTGCCAAAATTTATATGTCTTTTAGTTTATAAATCGACTTTAGCCTATGACAAGTATTTGATACAAATAAACACTACATTAGCCGAAGCCAGCCTATGCGCGATCATTCACCCGTTGGATATACCCGGGAGACTGGATTCGGAAACTTTAATCTTATTGCGGTGTAAGCCTACTGTATTATTCGATTGATCGTTAATATATAATCTCTGACAAATATTATTCACTTTCGGGAAATATTAGCAGTTCCTTTAGGACGTGGCGCTCTATCTATGTAAACAGAGTTATGACTTATACTAAACACAACGGGATGGCTTAGGATTTACACATAAGGCGCATTCTTTAGGAGATGCTTTGTTATCAGTCAAGCTCATACACACTACCGCACAATACTGCACACTGATCTGCCGATCTTCACTGATTTTAATCATACAGTATATAAAGAGAATAGCAACCGACATTTGTAGGGCCTATAAAATAGCATTAGACTCACTACAAACCACGATAATATAAGTCGCAATTGCTATATGTAACCGGTCTCTCTAACCTTTAGTGTATCAAGAAGATTGGGGTTTATGATCATTTATCGATATTCTCCAAATAACAATATTCAATCAACTGATACAATTAATAACCAACAGTAAATAGCAGTAAAATAATGCGGTGTTTGTGATACTGAGTTAAGTTGAGTTGGCCCGTTTGATAACAGTTATGTGTTCCTATAATTAAAGCCGTTCTAATGTTGGCTAAAGTCTGAAACACAGAGTCATTCCAAAGCCGATGTTCTGGCGTAGGAAACAACCGATACTGACTCGCCTAGCACAATTGGCAGAGATATCTACTCACATAAAATGAAAATCGCTCTGATTGGCTGTTAAGCCGAACAAAGAACCCATGGATCCAACGGCCGTTTCCATGTCAGCAAACCAGCTGGTAGATGTCGTAATCTGAATTATCAAAGCTACACTGTACACTGTGCTAGAGGATTTGGCGTATTGCGGCATTAGTGTCTTATTATGTCCGCCAAAGTACACATACAGAAAGAATGACTTTTATGTCCGCTAAAACATCTACACGGTACTTTGCGGGCAAAGGGACTGATTATATCCGCAAAGCTTTTACAGTAGGCTTTTAGAGTATTTGAGCGCATTGGGGGAAACTGGATTGCGGAGCAAAAGGTCCAGTTATATCCCACAAAAGCTTTTACAGTGTGTATGTATATATAGATGTAACACGTAGCGAATTCGACATAAATGGTTATGTATAACGGCGTTTTAACGATTTTGGGAAATGTAACAAGGGCGTTATCATGGATATCTGGGCGTATTGACTACTTGTAACGATTACGCCTTAGTGGCGCTCTCAGTGTATTTTAGGTCTAAAGTCAGATGTCACACACTATTTTTTTGTTCAACCAGTGCAAAGTACCAATGAACATAAAATTACTTAATCCACCACGAAGAAAGCTTTTTCTGTGCTAAACTGCTTCACTTATGATAAACTCGCTTGTAAATGGGTAGTTTCCATTAGATAGAGTAAATAGTCTAAGTGGATCGCCACTGTGTTGAATTAATGCTGGTAATAATGAACTGATATGATGGTATCTTGCCAATTTATTTTTATTATGGGGCTATGAATTATACAATATACAGTGTTCAGATTACAATCATCAGATTAAGATCATCATAAATAAACTAACTAACTAATACTTTTAGATATTATTTTTGTTTTAAATATTTTATTCTCATTTAATAAAGGAAACATTAGTTAATGCTATCACCAAAATAATGTTGAATTGTAGTAAAATGCTGCGATATATGTATGTAACATACAGTATATGCCTTTTTATCATACACATGAAATATATATATATATAGTTGCAAATGCGTCAAAAGTTAATAGCATTAATTCGCCATTATATGCAATATATACAGCAAGAATGAATAATGTAACAAATTATGTAATTAGTACTGATGAAACACGTCTGTTGTATAAAAAATAAATATACAAGTTAAAAATACGTCCAAGAAACCTGTGGTGCAAATTCTTGTGTGATTTATTACATATGATAATAATGACTAATTATCTAAAAATGTGGGGTTTGATCAAGAATCCGACCTACGGTTACAAAAAATAATTTTGTGTTTTTTTATTGATTCAAATACACATTTTTATGCTGAATCGAACACTGAAAACAGATTTCAAATCCGATAAAGATATTGAGTTTTGAAAATTAGTAGTCTAATGACCAAATATTAACAAAGTTTTGAGAAAAACGGCTTTAAAGTTATGAGAGTTTCAAACGTTCCCGCCAATTTTCTGTAATTGGGGGGATTATTATGTAAACTTTTACGATATTTCAAAGCAGACTTGTAAAACATTAGGTACATACGTCAGAATTCAGATACACATCAGTGTATGGAACTTTGGCGACAATATTTTAATTTGTATTTTTATTGGAGGTCACTCTGTCTGTTTGTCTGAATACATGTCTGTTTCTCTGTCAAAAATGTAACAAATAAATAAATATAACACCACCACCTAAATTTTTTTGCTATTGGGTTTTTATTTGCCGATGATTTAAAATACGATATCGGTTTTCACTATATATCGATTCTAGACGATTGTCTGCATGTCAGTCAGTCTGTCTGTTTTTGGTTTGTCAGTCTGTTAAAATTTAAGAAGTGCACAAACTGTGCAAAATTTGTGTTATAAGGTTTTTCTGGGTGGTGATAACATTTAAAATGTCACTGGGTGGTAATTACAGTTAAAATTTCACTTTTCCAGTTTAAAGAAATCTAGACAATGAAAAAATATATGCATTAATAATGGAATCAAGTGTATCAGTCAAGTGCATCAAGTGAAGTCGAGTATGTCAAGTCAAGCACGGTTTATCAAGTGAAGTCAAGTATCTCAAGTCAGTTATGTAAAAGTCAAGTCAAGAATAGAATGTCAAGTAAAGTATGTTAGTCAAATATGTCAAGACAAGTATATAGTATCATGAATGAGTATATCAAGAATATTTGAGTTGAGGTAATGTCTGGGAGACAATTTCTTATATCAAGAATAGTATGTCAAACGATGTAATATAGCCATGTTAAATCAAGTATGTCAAGTCAGGTTAATTCAAGTATATGAAGTCAATTATGTCAAGTCAAGTGCAGTATGTCAAGTCAAGTATATCTAGTATGTAAATTAAAGCAAGGCCTATCAAGTGGAAGTCACGTATGTCAAGCCAAGTTAATTCAAGTATGCCAGGTAAAGTACAGTATGTTAGTCAAATATGTCAAATCAAGTATGTCAAGTAAATACAGTATGTTAAGACAAGCAAGCCTATATAAAATGAAGTATGACAAGTGAAGTGGGGCATATCTCAATTTAAGTATGTCAAGCCATCTCAAGTATGCAATGTCAAGTATGTCAGGTAATCGGTGTTCTTTTATAAAGTAGAATCTAAAAAATTATCATTTTCAGTCTGGTGCAGTAATATAAAAAGGCCTAATGCACGCACAATGTCAGGGCTTAGAAATTGTACGACTGAAAGCAACTTTTTCCGATATGTGAGGACAAGTTTCAATTTGAAATGCCAGTTATTCCATTAGTTTTTCAGCCCAAGATATTTTTTCTAAATAATGTTCAGTTAAAATCTCTAGTTTTATTCTTTCCTCTGCGACTTGGCTTTATTTTTGACGTATTTGTAACCCTTTAGATTTATTGTTTTATTCAAATGGCGTTTCATCGACACCGATTGTAGAATTTGCTACATTATACATTTCTACAATATAAAATGTCCAATTATATTATTTGTAGTGTTTTTGTGACTTTAAATATTAATTTTTTTCTACATTTTGGAGTTTTATCGACTTCAATTGACGAAATAGTTCCATTATGCGATTAAGTGGTGACATTAAAAAAATTTAAACTTACAGAATGTAGTAGTCATCCATAAGCCTGTTATAGTAATCACTAAACTTGACATAAGTTGACGTTAAGGCCTACTTTACTTAACTTGGAATACTTGACTTGAATTTACCTATTTGACTTGTCTTTACTGAAGAATTTCAAGTCAGGTCAATTCAAATTTGTCAAGTCAAGTTTAGTATGTCAAGCCAAGTATATCAAGTGAAGTCAACTTTGTCAAGTCAAGTATGTCAAGTCAATTATGTCAAGTAGAATAAGCTAAGTCAAATACTGTATGTCAAATAAAGTACAGTATGTTAAGTAAATATAACCAGCCAACAATCTAAAAAATATGATTTTCAGTCTGGTACAGTAGGCTAATATAAATAGGCTTAATGCATAATATGTCAGGGCTTAGAAAAAATGCGACTGATAGCAAAACTTTCCGCGATGTGAAGACAAGCTTTGTATGTGACGACGTCACATACAAAGCTTGTCTTCACATCGCGGAAAGTTTAAAAATAAATCTAAAGGGTTACAAATACGTCGTATTTGTAACCCTTTAGATTTATTTTTTATACGAAAGGCGTTTTAACAACACCGATTGGAGAATTTGTTACATTATATATTCCTATATATAAAATGTCGACTTGGATTATTTGTGACGTATTTGTGACTTTAAATGTTTATTTTTTCCTACCTTTGGCATTTCATCGCCTTAAATTGACGAAATATAGTGGTGACAATGACAAAATGTATACATAAATAATGTAGAAATCATAGCCTGTTTAAGTGATCACTTTACTTGACTTAAAGTTGACGTACTTAACTTAGCATATTTGACTTCTTTTGGCAGAAGAATTTCAAGTCAAGTATGTGTATGTCAAATCAAGTATGAGAATTGAATTATATCAACTGAAGGATGACAAAGCCAAATGGGGTATATTTCAAGTCAATGCAATGTCAAGTCAAGTATATCAGGTAAAGTCAAGTCTCTGGCGATTGACTTTACGTATCATTGTTTACGTATCAATGTTTACGTATCATCGTTTTTTTACATAGGCCTACTACAGTATGTAATGTAACTTGTTGGTCGTCAAAACATAATTTCATTAACGTCTGAAATGAAATTGTATGTTCAATGTTCGTATGTTTACCTAACGCTAACAAAGCACGGATTAAGCTTACAAGGAGAATAAATGTGTGAAGAAAGGGGAAACTGAGTGACATGAGAGTTTATATCGTAAGTTCCCGTTTCATTCTTGCTGGTTGGTGGTATTTGCGCATCGATTTTCCCTTGAAGTAGGTTAAATATTTCTTGCGTATATCCCCCCCCCTTCCCATTTGAAATTGTCAGGTTATATAGTGATATAGGGTTTTAATAAAACAAAATATATCAAACTTGGTTGTGAATTAATAATTAAATAATAAATAAACAGAAACACAGAATAATCGGAATGTATAGTAGGCCTACAGTAGTTTTGCACTACTGTATATACAGTAGGCTGATATCCTACTCTATACAACTACTCTACTTGTACAGTACTTGAAAGTCAGTAAAGTTTACCTACACTTAACAATTTTTGTTACATAATTATACTGTATAAAACTATCATACTGTCTTTTTTTAAAAGATTGTAAGTTTTGACGAATTTTTTCTTGACGAAAACGCTACTGTATACACTCATTATTTTCATGCGCTTTACAAAGTATCTTCGAATGTGTACAGAACGTCAATATATATTTGGGAACGAAATCGCCACTGCATATGTAAACCGTTTTTACATATTCAATGGGCGTAAAAGGTTCGTTATACATATATATATATATATATATATATTTGTGTGTGTCTTCACGTTACCTAAGTACCATGTCACTTGTAAATCCCGGCGCGGGGTCACGCATATTATTGTATAAAGACTCATGAAGGTGCCTTAGAGTAACCTACCAATCATGTCATTGGTTATGTTTACATCTGAGCACGGGTGCATATATATTTAACATATATATATTATTGTGTGTTAGGTTGATGTGACTGTGTGTGTGGATATAATGGTGTATATATGCACATATAACATAATTGAATATAACTATATGGGAATAAATTATTAAATAGTGAATACTTTACACATATATCCGTTCACTCGTGGATACTTTGGAAGGAAGGTGACTACAGGTCACCTAACAGCAACGGCACTGGTCAATGTTTCCACCCGGGCGCGGGGTCACATATATATTTATTACATATAGGCCAAGTAATAGCCACGTGGATGGTTAATGTTTTTGCTCGGGCGCGGGGTCATCTATATATCATTATGTATATTAAAATAAAACATATATATATTCAGTCGGGGTGTGTATGTGTGTGTGTGTGTGTACGCATGTGTGTATGTGTGTATATATGTATATATACTATCAAAATGTATAGATACCCAATCAAGATATTATCAGTCTATATGTATAATCTCGTGTATGTGTGTATGAAATAAATGCTACTGTTTGTATTTAAGAAAAGTGATGTTATTATTCTACAGATGATATTTCGGCTATATTGCATAGCCTTTATCAAATCTATTTTTTATTATTCTTATTTGAATTTGTTTACATAGAATATCGTAATTCTTAGTTTGTTGTTAAGGTAACCTAGACTTAATATAATAAAGTTTTTATTGTTGAATGTAGTCATGGAAGGAGTTCAAGCCCTTTAGATTAGTGTGCCGCATACCAATCCAAAATCGTTCTGATTTTCTTAGTTTCTTTATTGTTTCTACGCAGTTGTCCCTTCGTGGTAATTGATCGATCAAAATAAATTTCAAGTTTTTGGAGGATTTGCTGTGTTTTTCGATGAAATGCACGCCGATATTGCAACTTTTCACACCTTTTTTTATATGAGATTTATAATTTCCAAGCCTCTTCTTGAAATTGATTGTTGAGCCAACACCCTGTAAATTGCATTCTATGCAGATAGCTAAATATACTACATTTTCCGAGTAACAGTTTAGTCGTTTGTTTATTTTAAAAGTCTTGCCTGTAGCTACACATTTGAAATGGTTGGTTTCAATTAAGTAATTTTCACAACAGTCACACTTTTTAGCGCTACAATTGTAACAACCAGGATTATCAATGCATGATAATTGTTTGTATGGATTGGATGGTGCTAGAAGTTCTTTTAGGTTTGGGTTTCTTTTATATGCAACAATTATTTCGTTTTGAGGTAGTATTTTCCTTGCCATTTCGTTTGACTCTAATATACCATAATGTTTACTGATAAGTCTTTTAAAGTTTGGAGCCATTGGGTTATACGTTGTTACTGAAACTGTTGGATTTTTAATACTTTTGTTTTTTCCTTTATAATTTCTTGCTTCCGATCTTTGCATGTTCCTAACTTCTTCAAAGACTGTATTTACATGATCTGCATTATGTCCACACTTAATTAGGTGGTTCTTGTACACGTTACCTTGAGTCACGTAGTCTTTATCTTTTGTGTTAATTCTTTTCAACCTTAAGGCAACTCCTTTAGGAATTCCGTTGATTTGGCATTTAGGGTGGGCAGATTTACTATTTAAATATATATGTGAATCTGTAGGTTTACTATACACTGATGTTGTTAACTGATTATTTTCAATTGTTATGTTTAGATCTAAAAAGTGTAACGATTTAGCACCTATATCCAGTGTAAACTTAAGTTTTGGATCCAATGTATTTAATAGCTTAAAGAATTCGAATAGACGCCTTTTTGAACCACGCCATATGGAGAATATATCGTCTCTGTATCTAAACCAACAATCAATTTCAAGAAGAGGCTTGGAAATTATAAATCTCATATAAAAAAAGTTGTCAAAAGTTGCAATATCGGCGTGCATTTCATTGAAAAACACAACAAATCCTCCAAAAACTTGAAATTTATTTTGATCGATCAATTACCACAAAGTGACAACTGCGTAGAAACAATAAAGAAACTAAGAAAATCAGAACGATTTTGGATTTGTATGCTGCTCACTAATCTAAAGGGCTTGAACTCCTTCCATGACTACATTCAACAATAAAAACTTTATTATATTAAGTCTAGGTTACCTTAACAACAAACTAAGAATTACGATATTCTATGTAAACAAATTCAAATAAGAATAATAAAAAATAGATTTGATAAAGGCTATGCAATATAGCCGAAATATCATCTGTAGAATAATAACATCACTTTTCTTAAATACAAACAGTAGCATTTATTTCATTTGTCTTCATAATTACTAAATTTACAAATGCTGGGCAGTGCATATTATTCATATGTTATAAATATATATATATATATGTATCTCACATGCAGCCATAATGCCGGTTTTACCCGATTGGGTAAAGTCTTATGGCTGCATCATATATAAGACAATGGCCTTATGGTCACAAAAATGGCCTTATGGTCACATGCAGCCATAAGAGATGACCGGCCTTATGGCTTCATATTTCCCGATAGGGAATTGGAGGAACCATATATCTGGCACAATTGGCTATATAAATTATGTTATATTATATATTTAGCTGAAACTTTTATTTTTTTTAAATGACTTATGGCTGCATGGAAATAATTTACCCTGCAGCCATAAGGCCATTTGCGCCCACGCTTATGGCTGCAAATTAAATGATAAAATAAAACATGCAGCCATATTTCTACAATCATATTTCAAACATATTGAAAGAGAATTGAAATTATGGGTTTCTATGCCAAATTTTTTTTGCTTAAGAGGCTTAACCTTTTTAGACAAATAAATGTTAATGTTAAATTAATGACAATGTCATAGGTAGGTGAAAATGGCCTCACCACATATCTTTTATTTCTCGAGTTATAATACTGTAGCTAGCTAGCTAGCTGTCTTTTCATGTCCATCATGTTGGTTTGTCCATCAAAATGTTAGACGGCATACCAACAATCTAAAATAGAACAACGACGACGTTATTCTAAAATATTCGCCATTATTTGGGATTTCCTGGACGAAATTTTTTGTCTGTCTGAACATCAATACTGACATAACATACAAACAGTTTCATTGCAGCCAATCAATAATGCTAACATCGGAAATGAGATCCGAGACCAGGTAAACCTCATAAGATTTTAACTATGTGGTACGATATATATCTTTTAACATACGGATTGACAGACAAACGGAAAGACAGACAGACAGTTGAGATGCCACCAAACATGAAAAATGATATCGAAAATAAGACAGACACCAAGAAAATGGAATCAGGACAATTCAATCCCGGTCAATTCGGTCCCTTTAATTTAGTGTTTTGGGACCTAATTGACCGGATACTGACTTAGAAAATTCGGTCCCATAACATACATATTTAATGGGACCGAATTTTCCAGGACCAAATTAAATTAAATTAAGCTATTGATTTAATACGTTTTTATTCTTGAATTTGTACATATTAATATTATGCTAAATAAGTATATAAATATTTGTAATTCAATTTTCATATTAAATTGTTTTTGGTCCGAATTATATTTCTATCAAGATACGGACTATTCGGTACCGGACAATTCGGTCCCAGACAATTCGGTCCCAGAAAATTCGGTCCTAGGAGAATTCGTTCCCGGACAATTCGGTACCGGACAATTCGGTCCCAGAAAATTCGGTCCTAGGACAATTCGGTCCCGAACAATTCGGTACCGGACAATTCGGTCCCAGACAATTCGGTCCCAGAAAACTTGCTTTGTAGGGTGATATATGATATTTTGACAGTCAAACAGTCAAGGTGACATAAAACATGAGAATTGATATTGGAATGAAATCAGAGAACAATAAAAAGCACGTATCGAATTTTTTTGTTTTGCGGTGTGTTAAAATATATTTTGACTGACATATTGACAGATAAACGGACAGACTTACAAACTGTAAAATTGCTGCCAAACATTGAAACTGATACCGCAAATGAATTCAGAGTCCAAAAACAGATATTCCCATGATTTAAGCTTTATAGGGTGTCATATTGTATTTTGACAGACAGATTGACAGACAAACGGACAGACTTACAAACTGTAAAATTGCTGCCAAACATTGAAACTGATACCGTAAATGAAGTCAGAGTCCAAGAAAACTGACATTCACAGGATTTTAGAATTTGCAGGGTGTCATATTCTATTTTGACAGACAGATCGACTGATAAACGGACAGACAAACAAACTGTTCAATTGCTGTCAAACATGAAAACTGATACAGTAAATGAAGTCAGAGTCCAAGAAAACAGACATTCCCGGTATTTTAGCTTTGTATGGTGTCATATTGTATTTTGACAGACACATTGACTGACAAACGGACAGACATACAAACTGTTCAATTGCTGCCAAACATGAAAACTGATGCAGTAAATGAAGTCAGAGTCCAAGAAAACAGACATTCCCGGTATTTTAGCTTTGTATGGTGTCATATTATTTTGACAGACACATTGACTGACAAACGGACAGACATACAAACTATTCAATTGCTGCCAAACATGAAAACTGATACAGTAAATGAAGTCAGAGTCCAAGAAAACAGATATTCCCGGGATTTTAGCTTGGTATGATGTCATATTGTATTTTGACAGACAGATCGACTGATAAACGGACAGACATACAAACTTTACAAATGCTGCCAAACATCAAAACTGATACCGTAAATGAAGTCTGAGTCCAAGAAAACAGACATTACCGTGATTTTAGCTTTGTAGGGTGTCATATTGTTTTTCGACAAACGAACAGACATACAAACTGTACAAATGCCGCCAAACTTGAAAACTGATATGGGAAATGACATCAGTGATGAAAATCTACATATGGAAAATTTTAGCTGTCTGGTCTAATATATTGTATATGGATATGAGCCCCAGCAAATATCGGTACACATATAGATTAATTGCTACAAGCAGATAATAATTGATGAAACTTTTATACCCAATATTTCTTCTACCTTTCTATTGGTATCAACAAACATCTATAACTACTACTACTACTGTACTATCGGCATGTTGCATTGCGGCTGCATTAATTGTATCAAATATATTAAGAAAGATGTGTCGGCTTGTCAATAAAATTGCTCCACCTCAACTCCCTATCACCCATGACATTTGGTAGATAATCCGTATCTTCAAGTCCAGTGTCCTTTAAAATGCGTCTCATAAAAGTCATGGGCTTACCACCATACATACATAGTCGTTCCATGAGGCCGCCAAAGCACAAGATTATGCACAGGCTGGTCCACACGGTGAAAGCAATGTCCTACAAGGCGGGGGCATCTCCGTTCAAGTAAAAGCTTGCGGAGACTAATAAAACACTTCCGATGTTGTTCAGAGTCTGGTTATGGAGATGTGTTCATTCTTCTTGACACAATGACCCCGGCGTAGCATTATTGTGAATGTGCCATCCAGAGGTTTTGTATACTCTGCAGTCAGTGAGAGACCAGCATGGACTCCCATCTAAGAAGGCTGTCTCTACTGCTGCCCTAAATAAACTCTAAAAGGTTTACGTGCGATATCAACAATTGGTACATTTGCAACAATATTATGCGAACTTTTCAGCGTTCTGGTGTTTTACTCGTAACGCAGTAAAGAACCTTATTGCAGCTTTGCGGCCTATAGGACGAACGTACTTATACTTCTATAACTAACTATCACTAACTTAGTAAATAATCTCTTAAACACGTCTGGATTCTTCTGAACTGCAATTAATTAGTGATACAAATTGAATTGGATATGAATTACATCAATATTTCTAATTATTCCAATATCAAGTAATGAAAACTTTAAAAAAATCGGAATTACTCGAACTTTTCTGAGAATTATCTGTTTAGATAAACCAGCCCACACTAAATTACAACTCTTTTCTGGAATACAGTTTAAATAAAACGTGCAGCCATAAGCACTAGAACTTCCAATACGGTTGCGTGCATTATTTTAATTGATATTAGGTTTATTTTAAGTCTTATTATACTGTTATACGGTTACATATCATATTTCAACCTTAATTCAAGTGCCTCAAACTATTTAGATAGACCAGCCATTACATGTAAACTCACGTCTGAGATAAAGTTTAAATAAAACATGCAGCCTTACGTAATAGAGCTGTCTTATGGTTGCATGTCATATTATAATAATAATTATTATGTTTTTTTTATGTCATATTTTGGTCAATTAATAAATACAATATTATATATGGTTAAATTAGTTAGTTAGTTAAATTATTTAAATGATTTAATCAATTGAAAATATAAAAGAAATGAAAGTACAATAATTTTTAGTTACTAATTTCATCAGTCTGTTTAATTAATAACTGCAATGAATTGGTTTTATGGCTGCATGTTTTATATAATCTATAGTTAATTTTGAGAAAGGACAGGCGCCGTATTTTTAGCTATCACTAACCACAGGTTGTCTGGCTAGATAGCACAAACTTCACACTAAATATTAGTACAGAGAGACAAAAGATAGACAAATGGGACGGTTGTAGTAGAAAGGGCACATGGCCCAAAGTTCAAAGCTTTAGAATACATCTCTGAAACTACCGGACTAATAGATCGACTGACAAACGGACAGACATACAAACTTTACAAATGCTGCCAAACATGAAAACTGATGCCGCAAATGCGATACGGTAAATGAAGTCAAAGTCCAAGAAAACAGACATTCTCAGGATTTTAGCATTATTATAGGGTTTCATATTGTATTTTGACAGACAGATCGACTGACAAACGGACAGACATACAAACTATAAAAATGCTGCCAAACATGAAACTGATACCGTACATGAAGTCAGGGTCCAAGAAAACAGACATTCTCAGGATTTTAGAATTTGAAGGGTGTCATAATGTATTTTGACAGACACATCGACTGACAAACGGACAGACATACAAACTGTTCAATTGCTGCCAAACATGACAACTGAAACAGTAAATGAAGTCAGAGTCCATGAAAACAGATATTCCCGGGATTTTAGCTTTGTATGGTGTCATATTGTATTTTGACAGACAGATTGACTGACAAACGGACAGTCATAATAAACTGTACAATGCTGCCAAACATGAAAACTGATACGGTAAATGAAGTCAAAGTCCAAGAAAACAGACATTCTCAGGATTTTAGAATTTGAAGGGTGTCATATTGTATTTTGACAGACACATCGACTGACAAACGGACAGACATACAAACTGTTCAATTGCTGCCAAACATGACAACTGAAACAGTAAATGAAGTCAGAGTCCAAGAAAACAGACATTCCCGGGATTTTAGCTTTGTATGGTGTCATATTGTATTTTGACAGACAGATTGACTGACAAACGGACAGTCATAATAAACTGTACAATGCTGCCAAACATGAAAACTGATACGGTAAATGAAGTCAGAGTCCAATAAAACAGACATTCTCAGGATTTTAGCATTTGTAGTGTGTCATATTGTATTTTGACAGACAGATCGACTGACAAACGGACAGACATACAAACTGTACAAATGCTGCCCAACATGAAAACTGATACCGTACATGAAGTCGGAATTTAAGAAAACAGACATTCCCAAGATTTAAGCTTTATAGGGTGTCATATTGTATTTTGACAGACAGATCGACTGACAAACGGACAGACATACAAACTTTACAAATGCTGCCAAACATCAAAACTGATACCGTAAATGAAGTCTGAGTCGAAGAAAACAGTCATTACCGTGATTTTAGCTTTGTAAGGTGTCATATTGTTTTTTGACAAACGAACAGACATACAAACTGTACAAATGCCGCCAAACTTGAAAACTGATATGGGAAATGAAATCAGTGATGAAAAAAACTACATATGGAAGATTTTAGCTGTCTGGTCTAATATGTTGTATATGGATATGAGCCCCTGCAAATGTCGGTACAAATATAGATTAATTGCTACAATCAGATAATAATTGATGAAACTTTTATACCCAATATTTCTTCTATCTTTCTATTGGTATCAACAAACATCTATAACTACTACTACTACTGTACTATCGGCATGTTGCATTGCGGCTGCATTAATTATATCAAATATATTAAGAAAGATGTGTCGGCTTTTTGATAAAATTGCTCCACCTCAACTCCCTATCACCCATGACATTTGCTAGATCATCCGCATCTTCAAGTCCAGTGTTCTTTAAAATGCGTCTCAAGAAAGTCATCATTATGGACACATAGGCAGGCAAACGGACAGACATACAGACAGTCTAGATGCCACCAAACATGAAAACCGTAATCGGGAATGAAATCACAGACTAGGAAAACTCCATGCCATAGGTTTTTGCTATGGGTTGAGAGATACTATATTATGTAAAACAGATCAACAGACAAACGGTCAGAAGGTCAGAATTAATATGTTAAAATTAAAATAAATCTGAATTTTCTCGAATTATTCGAGAAATATCTACTTAATTCAATGTTCAACCAACCATTACCTACAAATTCGCTTCAAAAGTAAAGTTTAAATAAAACATGCACTGGGACTGTATTATGGTTGCATGTCTTATTTCATGACTAATGTGCACTGTGCACATGTCGCACTGCGGTATAAAGCTGGAAAATATGTCGCTCTGGCGATTTGTTTGTGCGAAATCAATTCCATACAATTATTACAAATAAATAAAATGATATTATATATGTATTTTAAAAGCCTTATTTCTTTAATTAAAACATTATGAAATATTATTTTATCAATTTAAAATATGAATAAAAAGAAAAATACAATAATTGTTGTATCTAGTAATAATGCACAATTTTATAAATTTTTCTTTATAATGATTCGTTATATGGCTGCCTATTAAATTTCAACATTATTCGGTATATTTAGTAGGAAAGGTTTATAAAGAATAATGCTAAAACTTCAAGTACCTCAAACCTTCCAATACACCAAAACTCAATCTGAAATATAGTTTAAATAAATCATGCAGCCATTAGCAGTTGACATGTCTTATGGTTGCATGTCATATTATTATAACTATTATTATGTTTTTTTTTAAGTTATATTTTGGATAATTAATACAATATCATTAATTATTTCATGAATTTAAAACTTAAAAGAAACGAAAATGCAATATAATTATAGCAAATAAAATAACAAATGTTTATCAAAAATACAGTTTTATGGAATTTAGGAAATTGATTTATAAATTTGTAATATGGCTGCATATTTTATCTCAAACTTATATGAATTTTGTTAATTTTGAAAAATAACTATTCTTTTACATAAATAATTATTTTTTGTCCAACTTTTTATCCGTATATTCGAGGGATTGTAAAAGCATATTTTTTCAGAGGCCAAAGGTCAAGGGAACAATGCTGGAATAAATGAAGAAATAGAATACAGCTCAAGTTGCAGATGATAATATTTAGCTTATTAATATTAAAAAATTTTAAAAGCGTGAGGGCATTAATTATTTTATAACAACAGCTATAATTTTAGGTCTAGTTAGTGGTAATTGTAGTCTGCAATTAATAGCGTAAATTGATATAAATGTTACAATATTAATGTGATTAATTTATTTTTTAGCATTTTTAGTTGTGATAATTTAATGTAAGGTATCAAAATTTCATACTTCGTTTCTTATTCAACAAAGCTCGCTCTCTCTCGTTTGGTACTATGATCAGCGGTCATAACTCTGAATCGTGATATTTGCACATAATGATGTTTACTAGTTAGTAAAAACAATTTTAATTCATTAAATGTTGTGATAGGGTGTAGGTCCGTCAGGCAAAAACGTGAAATTGATGTTTCATTAAAAATGGAAATGTTTTATCTTAGTAACAGTCCTATAAACAAACCAAATATATATATAAAGTTATATAGATATACATAACTAATTAAATATTCTTATATCATCAAAATGTGTTGTGCATCCATATGACCAGTCCTACAAGGATTTCCCGATTTGGCTAAAGTGTAGAAATTGCTGGAGTTATATAGAATATGATTATACATAATACTATATAATATGCAACCATAAGATCGCTAAATTCTACATAAAAGTTATATATATTTTGTTTGATCTTTCAAAATGACTTATGGCCACAATCATTAGATATATATATATATGTGTGTATGTTCAATCAAGATATGTATATGTGTTCAATCAGGATATATATTAATATATACATACATCTATTCGTAGGTCCATGTAGAAGGTGGCTTAGACCACATAAATGAAATGAACTGTATTGTGTTTTAATTGTAATCGTTGTCCTATCAATACCAGTATTTACACCACCCCCCTAGATGTACCCCTTTCAAATCGCGTGATACCTTGACCTTGGTGACACATTGACAAGATATATATTAATAACTATAAAAAATAAATCTCAGCGATCTACTACTTTAACTCACTTCCATCTACGCCATTACAACTTACTAAATCTAAATCTTATTCAAAAGGCTACTATATGGCTCTACCCTATCACCGCTTACTATTTTCTAACACTTACTACCCTTACTACATGTTCGCGCTTTTAAGACCTTTAGCAGTTTAACCTGCCAAAATTTATATGTCTTTTAGTTTATAAATCGACTTTAGAAAATGGCAAATATTTAATACAAATAAACACAACATTAGCCGAAGCCAGTCTATGCGCGACCATTCACCCGCTGGATATACCCGGGAGACCGGATTCGGATGCTTAGATTTTATTGCGGTGTAAGCCTACTGTATTATTCGATTGATCATTAATATATAATCTCTGACAAATATTATTCACTTTCGGGAAATATTAACAGTTCCTTTAGGACGTGGCGCTCTATCTATGTAAACAGAGCTATGACTTATACTAAACACAACGGTATGGCTTAGGATTCACGTATGAGGCGCATTCTTTAGGAGATGCTTAGTTATCAGTCACAATCATGCACACTACTAGTACCGCACAATACTGCTCAATGATTTGCCGACAGTTACTGAATTTGATCATGCATAAAGAGAACAGCAATGGACTCATGTAGTATCTATGAAACAGCATTAGATTCACTACAAACCACAATAATATAAGTCACAATTGCTATATGTAACCGGTCTCTCTAACCTGTAGTGTATCAAGAAGATTGGGAATTTTGGGTTATTTATCGATATTCTCCAAATAACAATATTCCATCAACCGATACAATTAATAACCAACAGTAAATAGCAGTAAAATGGTAGGTTAAGATATGATATGATATGTGAGTTGAGTGTGTTAAGATATGACTCGATAACAGTTATACGTTCTATAATCTAAGCCTACTAATGTTTCTTCTAAAGTCTGAAACACAGAGTCATTCCAAAAGCCGATGTTCAGGCGCAGGAGGAACAACACAACACAACACTGACTCCGTGAGCTGTTGCAGGTATCTTTTCAACACAGAGAGGAATAGCTCTCATTGGCAGAACACCAGATTCCGCAGGTTCCACGAATGTCTAAATGCCTAACTATCAGGGTTTTTGTCGCCCTTGGCCAGCACACAAAATGAGTCACTCCGCTCGGTTGCTCTGGTTGCATACTCTGCTGTTATAGCTCTGGTTGGTCGATCAAAAATAACAAAGAGGCCCAACGTACAGCAAATCAGCCAATCAGCCGGTAGCTCGCATCATTCGAGTTAGGGAACCTTTGAGAGTATTCCAGCGCCTTGGGGGAACTGGATTGCAAAGCAAAAGGGCCAGTTATATCCCACAAAAGCTTTTACACCGCTCCCAGAAAATGGGATTTAAGTCTATAAAATATACAAAATCACAGTTTCTAAAATACGAAATACTCTAAACAGTTAGTCTTTCTTGCGCGGACGGCGTTTACGCAGTTTTTTAAAGCTAGCAAGAGTCCTTTTCTCTTTGGGGCGAGCCACTTTACAAGGAGGGCTATAACTCCTGGGTGAAGGGTGCAATATGATTGCATCAGAAGGTGTAGGATTATAGTCGGGGTATCCGCTGTTTCGATATGCTTCTCCTCGAGCTGATTTTCCTCCGCTCATCGTTGGATACGTTTGTCTAAAACTCTCGCCGAGAATAGGGTCGTCCAAGTTCAATATCGTCTTAGAGATTCTGGATTTCCCAATCGAACTGGGATAAAGCCAATCCGTTTACTGCTTGGACTTGCTGTTATAATTTAAGTTTATCTGAACAAACGTAGGTTTCTTTTCTGATCTTTGTAGAATAGCGTCTAACTCGTTTCGTGCAACGCTCTCCTCCACCTGGATGACGGGTTGTATCATGTTAAACGGGGACGATTCCGATTATACGGTTGAATGGCGATATCGGGTGCCCGTGCCCCAATCCGGCCAGGTAAGATGGGCGGATATTTAGGGCGCCCACAACCTGAGTGCCACCGACTAACGGTTCGGGTAACACAGGACCTCTGAACGGTAAGTACAGCTCGTGAGGATCCGTGATACTATTAGGATCAAGAGTCTGAGGTCTAACTAAGGAATGAGGAGGTCTGACCGAGCATTCCGGAACTCCGATCATAGGTCTACTCAAGGATCGCCAGAGTCGAGAGAGCGTGGGCGACACGTCGAACAAGTTTCTCCCGAAATTCCCGTAAATATAGCGAGTAAACCGTGTTTAAAGCAACGTCTCCACTGGTGTTTATGTCTTTCCGTTTGTTGGTTGGTCTTGGGCATTCATCGTTATAATACCAAAGAGGCACGTCTTGTAGAGGAAACGGGTGATATTTATTTGGTGTTACAATGCTTCTCTCAAGGATTCCAAATATACGTTGGAGTTACCGCGTTTATCAGCTTCTTTAACATCCTTTCTTTCGAGTCGATTTCGAATAGAATTTTCGCATTCGAATTTCAGTTTATCGTTCCGACTCCACTGGGTAGGATATTTAAATAGTACCATTTCCCTTTCGGTGTTGACATAGTCCGTATCGTGTAAATCGATAGAATGGCCGGTAGTTAAGAAGTCTATATGCGTACCATTACGATGCGTAAAGCGAGCGGTGAATTTTCTATTGTCCAATTCACGCGTAAGTTGCTCCTGGGACATAGGCGGTTCGATATAACTACCATCGTCCTCCGTAGTAGTTGGATCAGCTTCACCGCGTATCAAGCTATCCATAAACGCTTGTAAAGGTAGAGTATATCTCTCTCTAATACCAAGATCATCTTCTATCAACTCCGTCATATCTGCTATATGAGTTTATTAATATTATAATGAGTTTATCTTTAGGCGAGCGGGCGTCGCTGCCTACCCCTCTCTGCCCCCGGACAGTGGGATTCTCAGCGCCGATGTACCGTCGTCGCGGTGTTTTCGCCAACGTGTAACTACACCATGACAACGATAACCGGCACAAGTCACTCCACTGTCCGTCCCAAAGTCTTGAATTCACTTCAGGTTTTACTGCAGAGTTAGGGTTACTTTCACAATTGCGACTCGCTACTGTAAACACACTTTAGTAGTAACATTCACCTATAAACGCACAAATTCCACATAACTGTCACCAATTGTACACATACAGGCCATTTGTCCGTTAGTCAGAGCCTTCCAGAATGTCACGTTATTGTTACGTATCCTTGGATACTAACAGTGTGCTATATTCTTTATGCTATGCAATGGGGCAAACCTTTTATTGTTCTTTTTAACTTGCTTCTAATTCTAGCGTGGATGTTGCTATGGTGACATTATGGAAAGCTAGCGGTAGAATTAGGGTAATTCCCATGCATACAGATCTGGGATGCTATTTAATAGTAATTCTTTAATTGTCAATATCCTCTTTATGCATGATTTTATGAATTTTATCGGCTATTGACTATATGTTGGAGATTCTCGCACTCTAATACACTCAATAGGATGAATCTCCGCTCCCGTGATCTATTAATTAATGGAATTTTGGGAATGTTAGAAATTGCATAAAATGACAATTTATTAAATTCATTTAAAGATATGAATTTAAATTTATTCCCGTGAATTTTATTATTTGGTGGTAAAATTGACACAATTTTATTCCAGAGCATATCTGGGGACCTAGGATCCTTAATTCTATAAAAATTGTCTTTTAAGAATACCGGTAAGTGCTGCGATATCTTAATTGACTAGAAATTTTAAAGGATCTGAATTTTACAGATTTTAATAAATATTAAATTAATATTTAAGATGGGCACCGATTTATTCCAGAACTTGTCTGGGGACGTTAACCACTGATTCTAGAATTTGTCTTTCAAGTATATCGGTGGGTGCCGCGATATCTTAATCGACTAGAATTACAGATGGTCAAAAGGTTTAACAGATTTATTTGCGTTTTACGCTACTGTTAGAGGGACATCACGCTACTATATGTATTATTTAATATAAGGTAGAAGAGCAATATCGCACGAGGCAATGTCAGTGTAAAGAGGCAAGTTGTTTCCAAGGTCTACCCAGAGCTTGGTTTAGCCGAGACACGAGGATCTGAACTTTATATAATATATATTTATATAATATTATAATATATATATATATATATATATAATTATGATATAATATATCATATAATACGGACAGGACAGTAAGGAAAGAGAAAAGAATTATTTCTCGCCGTCACACTAAATATATATTATATGTAATTACGTAATAAACACTAATATATTGCACTAATCTACTAAATAATCTAAAATAACATTCTACTTAATAAAATTAAATAAAACGATTATAATAAAGTACATAATAATACATACATAAATATAAAATATAATAAAATAGATAAAATAATATAGTCATACACCCACTCCAGACGTATTACATTAGGGAGTCCCTAGATGTTTGAGGAATTAGGGAGGTGGTCGTGGGAAGAGTGTCTTGCCTTCCATAGTTTCCGGAGAGTTCCCGGTCTCTTTCCAGTAAACATAAACGACCAACTGGGCGATTGAGTTGTTGCGTCTCAAAGATTATGCCGGGTTTCTTGAGGTTACGCCGCATGACGACGAGTTCTACCGAGCGCACCAAACCGTCATCCGAGATGTGAGTCTCGATGATGCGACCTGTCTGCCACCGCTTACGTGGGAGGTCGGAATCCACAATAAGCACCATGTCTCCGGCGCTGACGTCTTCTTGCTGCGCAAACCACTTAGTTCGAAGTTGTAGCGTGGGCAGATAATGTTTCTCGAAATGGTCAGCGAAACGACGGGATAGCAACTGCATAAGTTGCCAAGTTCGACGGCAGTATTCGTCTCCGTCGGCGATCTCCGATCGTGGGAGCATGGCTACAGGTTTCTTCAGTAGGAAGTGCGCGGGTGTTAGCGCTTCCAGGGAATCGGGACTCGATGAGACTGGCATAAGCGGTCTTTCGTTGAGATAGGCAGCGATTTCCTCCATTAACGTCCGCAAAAGTTCGTCGGTGAGATACGCACGGCACGGCACTATAAAGTGAAATGCGGTCTTGACACTTCTAATTAATCTCTCCCAACTTCCTCCCCACCAAGGGGCGTCGGCGGCGTTGAAGGTCCAGCTAGACGCTGTTATCCTTAGCTGATCGTCCACCTGTCTTTGGTTCCAGTCCTTCACGTAAGCCTGGATTTCGTTGTTGGCACCAATGAAGTTCGTTCCCTTATCCGATCTCATGGTATTACTAGTTCCGAAGCGAGCGATCTGTCGGCGTAAACTTAAGACGAAGCTGTTGGTAGATAGATCGTTCACCATATCGAGATAGATGGCTCTACAAGTCATGCATACGAAGATGACACACCATCTCTTGACTATAGTCCTAGCACGATATACTTCAATAGGGCCAAATAAATCTACACCGGTATTAGTAAAGGGTGGTTCATAGAAGCTTACTCGTTCCCTAGGTAATTCTGCTCTCGCTGTGTTAAAGGCCTACTGAATGCTTTCCTACAGGGTATGCAGTTCCTAAGAACTTGGTTCAGAGCTCTACGGGGTTTATAAAAATAATAGCGAGTTCGAATTTCACTAAGAACTCGTTCTCTACCAGCATGATAAAGTTTACTGTGCACATCTACAATCATCTTGATTTGTACTTCAAGATTTCTAATGAGTATGGGGAATTTAGTGTCAAAGGATAATGGCGCATTGGTGAGTCTTCCTCCAACACGTATTAACCCGTCTATCATTGTGCTAGAGAAGCAATCCCTTAAGCGCATCTGTGGATTTCTCAACAACAGGAAATACTTATCGGAATCTTCATAGCATTGCAGGAGTCTCAGTATCTGTTTATTGGTTTCTTCATGCTCTTGGTAACTGATCTTCTCCTTTAGAAACCGGTCGGATATTTTATATTTAGGAAGATCTTTAATAACATGAACTTGCGCAGATGTCAATGGAGCAGTATCACTAGTGGTCTTCGTCCTGGAGCAACGACGATGAAAACATCGCTTTAAATATGCGACGGCCTTACAGAGCCGATTCCAGGAACTGTAGTGATGTATTGCTCTCTGCAGCAGGGGTGAGATTCCTTGCGAGACATCTGGTATTCCAGATTTCCAATCTCTATCTCTAATTTCCACAACAGACTTATTTGTGGCGAGGGATTGGGGATCCGAAGCATCGTTTCCGGAAGTATGTAATACAGATAGATCGATCGTCGGTTTAAATAACTTCGATTTACTCGCCCGGGTTTTAGGTTTGACTTTCTCCGCTCCCTTGGCTTGTCTGATCTCCGCCGTAGTAAGGTGAGGAGGCCATTCATCCTCTTCCTTGCTCAGGAAGTCAGGTCCACCCAACCAGTCTGGAGTATCTATCAGTTCCTGTGGAGTTGCTCCTCTGGAGGCGATGTCGGCTGGATTAATCGTACCAGGGCAATGTCTCCATTGATCTATCGTTGTGCGACTAAGAATAATGGCCACTCTGTTGGTAACAAAGATGCTGAACTGACAGACTTCATTGGTTATATACTCCAACACGAGCAAAGCGTCGGTCCAATAAACAGTTTTCTCCAGTGGATAATCGATCTGTTCCGTTACATTTCGGCCGATGGCTGTAGCGTAGAGAGCCGCTTTTAACTCCGCTCGAGGAACCTTTAACTTGTTGTTAATCAATGCCTTTGAGGTAACCAAGGCGACTTTGATTCCATCCGGAGTTTTGACTCGCAGGTATGCTACTATTCCTATTCCCATGTCGCTGGCGTCTCCAAACACGTGGAGTTGATAGGAATACGTAGGGAGAACATGACCAAAATATGAACGGGAAATTATAAAGCTCTCGATGGCAGGTAGAGAATCTTCCCATTTCATCCACCTCTTTAACAGTTCTCCCTTAAGTGGATCGTCCCATGAGTGGTTTTCAAGCCACATTTGTTGTACTAAACTCCGAGCAATCAATATAACTGGGCTAATAAATCCCAATGTATCGAAATAAGTGCTCAGGATACTTAAACAAATCCGTTTGGTACGAACTGGATTATCTCGCGGTTTTAGCTGAAAAAACAGGATATCTCTCTCGGTGTCCCACTTCAAGCCAAGCGTCTTGGTTTCTGGAAGATCATCCTTTATTAAGTCTAGGTCTTTTGCTCCTCGGTCTTCTACCGGTATCGCTTCCAGAAACTCACGGGAGTTGCTGGTGAATTTCGTCAGTCAAAATCCACCTCTTTTCAAGCACTCTACCGTTCCTTTCGCGACATCAATGGCTTCTTCTACTGATGGAAGGGACTTTAAATTGTCGTCCATGTATATATCCTTTTTGATCTTGTCAATCACCTCTTTGGAGAAGGCGTCCCGGTTGTCATCTGCAGTGGTCCGCACCACTGAGCAGGCGTTTGAAGGGCTTGATATGATCCCAAAAGCCTGGATGGTCATCCAGTACTCCACCGGTTTCTGATTGAGATCTCCTTCAGGCCACCATAGAAACCTTAGACTGTCTCTATCCCTATCTAGCGCCTTGACCTGTAAGAACATTCCTTCTATATCGGAGGCAAACGCAATGGAATATTGTCTTAATCTTAGAAGTATTCCCAACAAGGATTGGAGTAAGTTGGGTCCTGGTAACAACTCGGAATTGAGGGATTGACCCATATATAGTGCGGAGCCATCAAATACGACTCGTACTTCATGGGGTTTACCGGGTTTGGGAACGTAATGATGTGTTAAATAGTACGTTCTCTCTGTTATGGGTGTTTCTTCCGGTACTCGCTCCGCATATCCTTTGCTAATAAATTTCTTCAACTGCGTTTGGTACATTTCTTTAGCTGAAGCATTTGCCGTAAGGCGTCGATGTAATTGAGCGATTCTTTTCTCCGCCAAGGGTCGGTTGTTTATAAATCTAGGTTCTCGTTTTCGAAATGGTAGGCCGATTTCATATCTACCTTGATCTTTTAAAAAACGTGTAGTTGTCTTCTTCTACTGATAGAGCCTTATCGTATGAATTGGGCTCTACCACCTCTTGAGTAAAGAATCGTACGGCGAGTTCATCCCAAGTTCTAGCGTTGTAACGCTCTATCTCGTCATTGAGTTCGTCATTGTAGTCAATTGGTCCTGATGGGCGAATCAGTTGACATAGGTTTAACTGGTTGTTCCATGTTTTGTTTTCGGTTAGTAGGTCGATTGTGTTCTCTTCATCGAAGAGTTGGCAGATGTCGTCATTATCTGAGGAGTATGGTGTTCCCTCAGTTGGTTTGTCCACCTCACTGCTCTCCACTTCCCAATCATTCACTTGGAATACACTTTCTTGCGGTAATCTCTCTTCGAGAGTTCTGCGGGAAGGGCCAGTAAAGTACCAACCTACTCTAGTTCTTACCGCATAGGTTTGTAGTGGCTGCGGTTGAGCAGGCCGTTTCTCCAAAGTCTCCAGCGCCTCATGCGCATTTTGGCCGATGAGTATTTGTACTCCAGGATAATCTGTATGGAATCGAGGTATCTTAATCTGTTGGATGCTTTCGTCCTCGTCCCATTTATAAGGTTCTACTTGGGTAGTAGCGAAGTTCTTTATAGCCACCATTTTTACTGACCTTATACTTTGTTCTCCTAATTTATCCTGGGGGGTGGACAACACACCTACATAGTAATCTGCCGTTATGGTAGATTTCCAAACCTGCATAATTCCTGACATATTTAACTTAGTTCGGAATTTGGGTTGTCCAGCAAAGATGTCTTCGGCTAGTTCTTGGTCGATGAATGTTCCTGTGCTGCCGGAGTCAAGGAGGGCGTTCACTATGTAACTTTTGTTAGGACCGTGAACTCTTACCTGCACTACAGGAAATTCTCGTATTCCTACGTTGGAAGTTGGAGCTTTCCAAGATGGTTGTCTGTCAAAGGTAGTTAGGGGGAACTCATTGTCGGTGTCTTTTTCATACGTAAGTGCTCGATACACTGCGGTATTTATTAGGTAACAGGATTCGTTGGCGTCGGAGAATTCGTCCGTATAGAATCCTTCCATCTCAGATTCTTGATCAGTGTCATTTACATCACTGAATTGGACATGTAATTCGGGCTCACTTACCTGACTCGAGTGGTTTCGTTCGAATTCACTGTGTAACAAGATGTGATGTTTCGCACCGCACTTTGCACACTTTACGTCGAAGTAACAGGTTCGCCGTTGGTGTCCTTGTCTGAGGCAATTATAGCATAACCGCTTATCCCACATGACTTCTCGTCTGTCTACTAGGGATTTCTTGAGGAATTCAGCACACGCACTCAAGCGGTGGGGCCCGTCGCACAGCGCACAGTTTGGCTTGATGTTGCTCACTTTACCTTGGGTAATGTTATACACTTTCGTTCGTTCTTCGGGCTTTCTTCCGTGAATTCTGTTGGGAGACTGAGGAGGGGTCTTGGCAACCTTTTCTCTCCTATCATTTGTTCGAGGCTTGTATTTACTTACATCTTTCGAGGATTTGTTAACATAGTAAGATCGGTCAGTGTCCTTCCCGCTGTCCTCTTCTTGAGAAACTTGGCTTTCGCCGTCGTCAGTATAACACACTGGTGTTACCCTTCTCCTAGAAACGGGTTTCTCACTTACCTTATTTTCCGATGTTTTCTCTCTGGACTGCTTTATGAGTTGTAATTTTACTTCACCGTCTAGGAATGACATGAGATCAGCCATGGTAGGGCTCCATCGTTGTTGCTCCATCATATACAACACTTTCTTGTCCCAGCGTGTACATACTCCACCCTTTGGCAAAGTAGAGACTACGGCTCCAATAACCATGGAACTCTGATATTCATGAGACTTACCTAACCAATCCAATTGTCTACAGATCTCCTGAATCTCATCGGAAAACTCTATAATCCCGCTACTAAGGAACTTTCGGGGGGCTACTAATTTTGCATACAAATACTTAGCTATGTTATCCTTGTTACCATACCTGATGTTTAATGTATCCCAAACTTGTCTTAATCCATTCGGATGTCCAATAAACTTCAGCGCCATTAACTTGGGAGGTCCTTCCAAACACTTGATGAGGAATCTAAGTTTCTCTCCGCTAGATAGTACAGAGTTCTGTATGCTATCTTCGTAATATTCATTAAAAGGTAACCATTTCATCTCATCTCCATTGAATTTGATGATTTCTCCCACTTTGACCGCTTGGCGGGCTTCTGTTCTAGCCATCTGACGCGTAAAGCTTTCTTGGGCCATCGTGTTATTTAATATCGAATTATCGGTATATAAATTTCTCGGATTATTATCAGGTCTATATGGAATATTATTATCAATAGGTTTATAATCACCCTTAATAGGGTTTGCTATAGGAGTTTCTACTTCACTAGCAGTATAGATGCGTGTAGGCTCCACACCTTGCGCATGAAATACTTTAGGCCTAACAGGTTGACACATTGTTACAGGGGGGGTTGGTATACCCTTTTGTATATTTACTAATTTGTTGCGTTCTAGCGCGATACTTTGCTGCACTTCTTGCAACTCTAACCTACTTTCCCTTACTGTTCCCTTGAACTGGTGGACAGTCTCCTGCATCTGTCCGAGCAGGAGATTCATCCCCCGCCATCCCTCTTCTACCCACTCGACCGCCGAAGCGGGAGTCGCCAACATTGTAGCGGGCAGACGCGGGACGACGGGAGACAAATTTTTGATTTCTCTCTCAGCGTCCAGGACAGGGACATTCTCTTGGGCTGCTCCACCGGGTGCAGACAGTTTAGTACTGTGCAAAGGGAATTTGGTGGTAGGTTCAGGGAGTACAGGGGTCTCTCTCACCGAAGGGGTGTTTTCGAGAACAGGCCTAATTATTTCAGGCTCATCTACTATAGTAGGGAGTCTGCTTACGGTAACAATTCGGTCTGTGGGTTCTGTACTACCTACGGCTGTGCTAGCTAGTTGTCTTCTAACAGCTGGAGGCAAATCAGGCAATTTCTGACGATGAGATGTTCTTCTACGCCTACTTAGACGAGATCTATGTCCTCTGCTTTCAGGATCAGTGGTATCGCCTTCATCAGAGGATGTAAATCCCTGTCGTTTGGGAGTAGATCGACTTATCATCTGCATTTGACTAGCTGTTAACTGTTTATTGATAAAGTCTTGGTTCTCTTGAATATTTTCCAACTCTAGTTGGGTGATCTCTTCAGACGCTCTCTGTTCCGCTTCTGCCAATGCCTCTGCCGCTTTTCTTTCTGCCTCTGCCACTGCAGCCTTTCTTTCTGCTTCCACTGCCGCTGCCGCTTTTGCCGCTTCCACTGCCGCTACCGCCTTTGCCTCTTCCACTGCCGCTGCCGCTTTTGCCGCTGCTACTGCCTTTCTGTCTTCTATCCGTTTTTTCTTTACTTGTTCTTCCTGGGCTCTAGCGATGCGGAGTTGTTCATCAAATTTAGCTTGGTTTGCAGCTGACATTTCCGCATCGATTGCGTCCAACACAAGCTTGGCTCCTTCACTATTAGGGCGAAGTTCAGACAGCCTTCTCCTCAACTCTTCATCACCCAGGAACCGCTGATAGTCTGACAGATAGATGTCGATAGCGTCTCTCGTTCGCGGTCTCTCTGCTGTCACTTCGCTTTCCACTTGAGAAAAGGTGGCATCGGTTGATTCTTCATAGGTTGGTCGCTCAGCCAGCTGGGATTTCCACTGGGCCGTTTCTTGAACTTTGAGACCTACCCGCTTGAACCAAGTCTTGACAGCAACTTGCAGCGACGTGTCCTGTCTTCTTTTGGAAGTTTCCTCAAAGGCTGATAGGATTAATCTAATGCGTAGGGTTCTTTCGCGTACTTGATAAAGCAGCTCTTCCTGCTCTTGAGGTCCTTGGGGTTGTCGAAACAGTTGTTCTTCTAATCGCTCTAAGGAGCCGAAGAATCCCTGCACATATCCTGCTGCCGACCTCTTCCAAACAGCTGGATCCATCGTATCTTTAGTCACTCCCATCCTGTGTATGTCTTCCCAGGTAGCCTCGGATAAGTCTAACGGGAATCCGGGTCCGGGAAAGTTCCATTGTGACTCGACAATAGACATCAATTCTTCCCTTGCGTATCCCGCATTACTATCTAGGGTTGATCGCCTACTTCTCGCCCAATCGACTTGGTGTTCCTCCACCGCAATCAATATCGTAGTTAGTACTGCGGCAGGAAGAGTGAGAAGGGGATCCGAATAAGCTGTATCCGCCATCTTCACTCTGCGTTCGGGGGTCAGCTCTACAGTATCTGAACTACTGGAGCTATCGGGTCGCTGGGAACTAGGTTCTTGACTAGGATGTTGCTGCTGTAGGACAGCTGCTTCTTGGTTCCGTTTGACCTGGGCCTGAGTGCCGATGATAGACCAACGGTGTTGGATTAGCCTAGGGTCTGATACTACTACTGGAGGGATGACCTTTCTTTCAGTAGGAGGTGAGCTGAACCCTTTTCTTAATCGTTCCACACTCCTATCTGTGTCACAGATGGTTGTATCGATTAGACTGTCTGACAGGTTTTGCTTTGTGTCAGACATGCTTAGTTATACAGTTGAATGCCTACTGCTATAGTTACAGTTAAAGCAAGTCTAGTAATTCAGTATGATCGTTAGCCTAGTACCGGCAATTAATTACAATATATTAGAATACCGGTATACACCTATAGTATATATAATTATTGCAGACTAGGTTTGTCACAGAATACCGGTATATAATTTCAGTGGAAATATATACAACTATATTGTAAGGGTCCAGTAGTATACCGCTTACCAGATCCTAGTAACGATGTATCTTACTATGAGACTCTAGTAATGTATACGGGCTTGTACAGTATCTGACAACAAATCCCAGTCCAGGATATCTAAACAAACAGATATAGTACACAAACGACTACTGGCGAGGAACAGAGCCTTGTATCTATTCTATGTACGTGAGCGGGTCGAATGCCTACGTACTAGACAGAAGGATACCTGTCCTCTAACCGGTGAGGCAGATGTACAGTTACAGTAACAGACCAAACTCACGGGAAAACAATCCCCGCGCAGCGAATCCTAACTATCACTGACAGTCCTAAATACAGTAACTTGCCGCGGTGTGATTTATATGGTTTATATACGAGCTAGTGGGTTAACAGACCTAGCGTAACAACACTGACAGTCCTAAATCAGTCGAAAAGGGGTCGTACCTAAATGTAACAATAACTGATCCCCCTGTACGAAATCAGTCTAAAAGGTCAGGCCTAAATGTAACAATACCGTTGTCCAGACAAACAACAGTTTAATAACGAAAATGAAATACTCCTTATTGCCGCAACTAAATCAGATCCTAATTTTACAAATACAGATAATTTCCACCTAACGTAATGTATAGTACGCTATAGCTAGTAGAACTTTAAGGGCGATATGTTTTAGGGCGTGTGTGTGTGGGTGTGTTACAAATAAAACAATTTCGAGTAATTCCTTTTACTAGGTTTTAGTGATTTTCTGACTAAAATGATACCGTGCGCTAGCTACTAAAATAAACTAGTCGCGTTTGTAGAACTTTATACTCACGAATGACGTCAAAGCTCTCTCCTTCCTATCCACAACCCAATGGGCAACCACAGTGTTAGTAACTACACCCGTGATCGGCACTAATACCAGATTCTGGTTGTAAGATAAGAATAGGGGTTAATCGCTACCGTACGTTAGCTGATCTGGTATACTAATTTAATTCTAGAACTTTGTTGCTGCGGTAGTTAGCAGCAATACCTATCAGTACGTGGCAAGGCGCGGTAGGATATTAATAAACCTCCCTAGGCCAAGCAGTGTGCCGGTAGCAGAAATACTCCTTGCCTGATCAAATAGCTAACTCCAGACAGGGGGGGGGGGGGGGGGGGGGTACTAATGTACGTTCTACAAAGCGAACCGGTACCAAACAGTCAGTGCTACGAATCACTAAATTATGGAACATATGCTGTCCGTACCTAATATGTACTCGCGTACTGACGAATGGCAATAGTTCGCACCTGTAGGAAGTACAGGTTAACCCAGGGGTTCGTAGGACTTGACAAAGGGGGGGGGTTTGTCTGGATATAATTATTTGATCCTAAATTTGCGGCGTCCAGTACGGTGTCACGCTTACCCTGATCTATAGGTCTTACGGCGGGCAAGGGCGTCGAACAAAGTCTTACCTTCTCACAAAGCGGGCGCTGCATAGCAAGTGGAGTATTTCGAAGGGGCAAAGGGGGTGCGCGGTCGATCCAATGTGGGCGCTAGCGTGTTGTGGACATCCCTTCCCTGCGTTGCTTACGGCCTAACGGTCTAGGCTGCCATCTCCCTGGTGTTCGGCTGTCCCGAAGTCGGACCAAAAGAAAACATGTCAGGAAATTGCAGTATATTTACAGTTTTACAAAGGATTTATCAAAAGGAAGTTTCAACAAGAAACCGAATAAACTAATTTTACAAATAAGATATAAGTGTACAGTTAAGGGTTCTAAGAAGTTAATAACGTTAAGGGTTCTAAGAAGTTAATAACGTTAAGGGTTCTAAGAAGTTAATAACG